>JAJEKV010000797.1:0-89432 GCA_021234155.1 Isoetes taiwanensis
CCCCTTATAACCACATAAACTATATAATCTTAAGTATACTATTATGCAGGGCATTGATAGCACTCCATGAGGGCATGTATCATAAGCTTTAATGTCTTGTTGATAAAGTATATGTTCATAATAACTGCATAGATAGCTTTGTCTTGTGTAGATATCTTAGTATCGAGACAAAGTAAGATAATAATTACATAAAATCTTAGTTAAACATTCGCAAGGATGTAATTCTTCCAAAGGCAATTAAGTAACTTTCATAGGGTCTTGACAAATATAATAAGAATTTGTCTATCTTTCCATAAGTATAGCAACTATAAAGTATATACATATGCGGTTGATACATCAACAACCAAGTAGCGAGCGAGAGTCACACGCTCAACACTTGGATCCGATGATATAAACCCTAGCCATATGATAAATAATTAAAATACTTTTCAAAATAAGTATTGCCTTGATAATTGTATGATGACATATCTTAAAGGTCGTAAAGTTATCATATAACAGTTAGTTAAATATAATACTATTGGAAGCAATATATCCAATGCTACTATAATGTAAATATAAAAATATTACCGTAAGGTAATTAATATAATTGCATGCATTAAGGGAAGTCCAGCAGGGATCATGCAGGGGTCCAAGACTGTAATGCTTATTTAAGACGTTAACGGATGTTAGCCGACATGCAACAGTTGGTGAAGGAAGTACGAAGATATCTTCTAGCAGCAAGAGGCCGGCAGAAGTGCATAGATGAAGCTCTGCATCGGCGATTACAGCATCGGCGATTAGGCTGAAGCTCTGCATCGACAATTACAAGAAGCTTGCTCCAAGGTGGGCTGGACCATTCAGGATAATCAAAAGAGTAGGTAACCAATCCTATAAGTTGGACCTGCCAGCACAATTAAAGATCAATAGTGTTTTCCAAGTAAGTCTCCTAAAGAAACACACTCCTAATCCAGAGGAAGTATTGGAGACACCAAAGTTACTGGAAATGATAGACGATCACCTTGAGATTGTTCCAGAGGTTGTTCTTGTCAGATCCTATAAGAAGACAAGAAGATCTCAATTCTCCAATACCTAGTGAAAGGGACACTTACCAGTGGAAGACGCTACGTGGGCACTACAAATAGATCTTGAGAAGCAGTACCCACAACTCATGGATCAATGCAAGGGTCGACTCGTCACCAAAGTAGTCAACACCGAACCGATAGGTGAGTGGAAGGTAGATTAAAAAGTCTACTTCTGTCCCACGGAAGTAGACGATCTTGAGAGATAAGAGGTCATTCAGGTATGCATTGATAGGAAAGCACCTCTAGTCAATGCCTACGGGAAGGACGCCACCCTTCACGCCAAAGGCAACTAAAGGTGTAGGCATGAGTGATCATCCTAGGCATGATAGGGCGCTGTCTCCACGGCCAAGATGGAAGAAACATAATCTTCCTACGCCGGGAGATTAGCCTTGCATCCATATAAATTGTAATTAACGGGTGGTTCCCTAACAACCAACTTTATAATAAATAAATGTGTATTAACGTAGTGTTGGACCGGCAGGCCAATAGAATGATCTAAGGGACAGGAGGGTCGCACTGCGAAGACTTGCAACATATATTTGTTTGTCGTAATGTGTTGCAAGGAGACCAAATGGATTTTAATTTATAGAATTTTGAAACTATGCTTATAATAATGGTGTAAACTATAAAATTTTGTGAATAATAGATGATAAAGTAAGAGGGTGAAAGACTCCCTTACTATAGTACGATTAACAAGGATATGTTATAATAAATTAAAATATTACCTTGAGGTAATTATATTGTAAACTTGCATATATATCGAATGTGATTGTAGGATATGGAGGTTTCCAAGGTGGAGAGACGCGTGATGCTGAGGACATCATCAAGTCAAGGTGGGTGTGACGTCCCCTACTCGCATACGGTGCACTCACCGTATACAAACAGGAGTTCATCCCCCATACCAGCTCCATGCCGATACAGGGCCCTCCACATAACACTGCAACCGTGACTGGTTCCAGTGGGAAGAGTGAAGGGGTCATTTTACCCCGTCTCCCTCAGGGCCTACCTAGCTGCGGAAGCGTAAACATACATGTCAGTATATAACATAAGCACATAACCACCTCGAAGGGTGGCCCCATCACATCTGCATAAACAAGGTGAGCACAATACATATGGGGAGTTCTACCCAAGGCTCAGACTCAAGGGGATGACTGACGGCTTGGGTCTCCAGAGTTCATTGCAGACAGAATTCATGGCAATGGATTTGGCTGGCATATGAACATGGCATAGGGTTGTCCACTCCATCCGCCCCTCCTGTGCACACTTTGCAGAGTAGGCTGAAAAGTGTCGGGACGACCGTAGCCAGCCCGGATGCATAGCCGTAAGGGCTATTCACGGGTCTCATCCTCCCATTCGATGGGGGGGAAGGGATCACTCCCTCCGGAGATCTACATGTTGACTCAAGGTGACTAGAGGGCCTTGCCGTGATTCGACTGAACCCACTGGAAAGTGTACACCACTTCACGGGTGTCGAGTCCATGCCTCACCCGCACTCAGTGGTGAGCCATTAGACCTAGTCACAATGATCCCTGGTAGGCCTTACACACCAGAGGGATCGTTCAAGAGTCAGGACATGAACCTCCTTCTTAGCCAGTCTGGCCCCTTCACCCACAACCCGGTGTGGTTCTTGTACACAGGCTGAATCTACAGTGTGCTAGAGAGGCTACTCTAGGAGCATCAACTACAAAGCTTTAGGTCTCTACCCCCCTTCCCAATACAAGGAGTTCATAGAGAAACATCATCCATATACTTCCCAGAGAACTAAAGAACTAGATCTAATCTACATCATAGAGTTAGGTTCTTTAGTTAGAATCTGCTATCTAGAGATCTAGAGGGCTGCTATGGGCAATTTAAGAGGCTAAACCTACTGATTCTATGACTGAAATAGGGTTTAGACTATCTAATTGGCCAAATACCTGATCCTTGAGTGGTTCCTCCTGACCTGAGCTCGACCATCCTGCTGAAACGCTCGAATTAAGGGAAACTAATGGTGCAATTCTTTCAGGCAGAGTCTGGAAGGCGGTTTTGGCTGTTGAGGCAGCCAAAACAGAGTTCTAAAACCCTAGAAACGAAAATTGGGCAAGTTAGGGATTCTCTCCCTTAATAGACCAGGGGTTGGCTAGGGTTTCCAATTATCCCCTTTAGGCATGTGGGATAATTGGGAATGGGCCCACTTGCCTTTAATGGCTAGGTGGCAAAATGTGCCCACATGGAAATGTGTGCCCACATTAATGTGTACATTGGAGAATGTGCACATTAATTGCACCTATGGGTGTGGCCCACTTGGCATGAAGTGGCCATATGGGAAAATGTGCACCTAAGTGAATGTGCACATTGTTTAATGTGCACATTAATAAATGCACACTCCTTGCACGTTGCCCCTAGGGCTACTAGCCCTAGCTACACGCGTTGCGCGTTACGTCGGTCGGGGTGGCGTGTACGGCGTGACGAGGCAAAGATAAAGATACGCCCCGGGACCGTATATCGCCCCGAACGTCACATTCTCCCCACCTTGAAATGATGCTGTCCGCAGCATCGTGGGTCTCCCCACCTTGGGATCATCCTAACCTGCAATCAACCTGATGCATACTATAACTACTATAATACTTACACATTTATTAAGATTACCTTAAGGTAATATTTTTAGGACATTATCACGCCATTATATTATGAAATAACTTATCAATTCATAACATCATTAAAACAGGTTACTCAATAATTCACTTAACATGACAATTAAGTTTATCAAAATTAAAATTAACGTCCGAGGTACTCTTCATTCCTTGCAACACATTGCAACAAAATTTGTGTTGCAAGTCTTCATAGCTCGACCTCCTTGCCCTCCGGAGCGCTCTATTGGCCCTGAATGTAGTCGCGGGCTTCCTCGCCGTCGTCGTCAGACAGAGTGTCCCAATCTCCCAACTCCGCTAGCGCTGCACTCATGACGTAGGGGCAGTTCGCTGTCCTATGGCCTGGCTGGAAGCACCTGAAGCAAAACTGCTTTTCTATGCACTCCTGTCTCTTTTCCTTGGGCATCGCCTGCAAAAAGGATCGCACTGCTTTGGAGTAGTTTGACCCCTCCTGCTTGTCCTTAAAGGACACCTGCTTCTTCTCCTTTGTTTCCCACAGTTTGCCACCATATGGGGCTCTAGCTGGACCGGATGGCTTGCTCTGGGGCTATAGCTTTCTGTCGCCTTGCCTTTGTCCGGAAATGCTTGCTTTGCCTCTGCCCGCTATTCCGAGGGTCCCGTCCCCTTGCAAGCTTATAGCCTTGGACTCTGCTTCGATCTGTCTTAGGGTTTATTGCCCTCACAAACTGCGGATCTCCTCATTCAGCCCCTCAATATAGCTTTCTCTTGCATGCTTCTCACCCAATTTTGGCACATCTGACCTCAGCCTCATGAATTCCCTCGTATATACTTCTGGACAGATTTGTTGCCTTCTCGCAACCTGTAGAAGCCGTGCATCATACTAGACTTATGTTCCCTCGGGGCCGTAATGGCGCTTTTTGAAGGCTTTAGCAAACTTTACGAACTTACAAGCATCCCTGCTTAAGCCATGTGCCTTTGCATAACCCTTCCACCAAATCCGTGCGGCTCCTTTCAAGTTGGTTGTTGCCACTCTTCCTTTGTCTTTATCCTTCATGCCATAAGCATTGCCGTACTCACTCATTTCGTCCAGCCATGCTTCTGCTTCTAAACCTGACCTGTTCTCCCCCGAGAACTGTTCCAGTTTCCGGGCCTTCCATACATTGCCCAACGCGGAATCTACCTTCTTCTGGTAGTCAGAGGCCCTGGTGTCCCTTTGTCGTCCGTCTGGGGTGTTCCTCTGCCTTGCGTCTGTCGGGTCCTGGGCCTGATCTTCTTCTTCCTGAGTCTGAGTCGACTCGAGCTTGAGCTTGAGGAGTCCGATTTGGGGGGATCTTCTTCTCTTGCTCCTCTTCTTGTCCCTTCCTGTTTTTCGAGCTGATGCTTGTGGTAATTGAGCATTGCCCACTGAACCCGGCTCCCGCCAGCGTGCAATGTGAGCCTTTATCCGCTCAAGGTCCGTCCTCATCCGGGATATCTCCTCCTCTCGGGGTCATGGGTTCCATATCTTCAAATAGGTTCCTTAGGGGGTGGTGCAGGCGGGGTATGTTCTTCCCTAAGGTCTTGGCGTTGTCGTTCCCCTCGAGCCTAGGCCTCTAACTGCATACACAAGTAATTCATGGCTATATGGTTAGTTTTCCTTGTTCTCTTGCATTGTTTATGTTTGTTGGTATAGTTGTGGGCAAAATACATCAACAAAACATTTAAAGTGCAATGTAGATTATATTCATATATTATAATATTTTAGTACAAAAGTCTCCAGGGATCAAGAGTCTAACTAGTCTTGAAATCGCCGGTAAGACGGGTTGTCCTCAAGGAACTTCTTAACTTGGGCGTTCCTACCGAATGACCCAAGTTCCCGAAGACGCTGTCGACGAGCCGCCCAAGAAGGCTCTCGCGAAGTCTTCCACTCTGTGATCGGATGTGAGAGCACGCGGCCCCCGCTAATCTCGCTGGCGTCGATGAGGTATGGCGAAGTCGAAGAGGTCGAGTGCCATTGCCCTCTTGACTAGGACAGCATAGTGGACATTTGCCGCTATTCGAGCATGCACAGCCGAGCACGAGAGTGCAATCGGCATGAACACTCCTTCCTCGCCCACGGGGCTGAATTTGCGGTGTACTACGCTATTCTCCCATCTAGCGGCGGTGGCGGGTAGTACTGGCGACTTTGTCATTGTGCGTCGCGGATGATTCCCCACTTGATTGGCCTCGGCTACGTGGCGTCCGGTGCATTTCGTCGACCTCTATCTCCGTCGGCTCGGTAATCTTCAATTGTGGAGTCGACTCTCGAGGTCAATTCTGCTCCTCTTGTTGGAGGTGGTGTTGAAGGACTCGGCATCGGGATGCTAGTGGTCTTGCCTCTGATCCCCACCCGTTCTGGATGGCGAGGAACTCTTCTTGGGATGGCGGTCCCCCGGTCTCCATGACACGCCTTATCTGTTGTATGCTTGGATGTGGGAGGTCGCTTCCCACGTGTAGGTGTCGGCTTCTCTCGACTTGAAGGGAAGTCTGAGACTCCCGGACGATGAAGTCGTCCATGTCGGTCTGCCGCAGTTGATTGGTGCAAGTTCGTCAATCGAGCTCCCTCTCCCTGCATTCGGGGAGGTTCTGGATGTCGCTGGGGAGTAGATACTCTTCTCCGTTGATGATGATGGGGGCTAGGCTTGTGATGCCTAGCCCGAGTGGGGGAGCAACTCTGATGTTCTGCCGGCTCTGCTCGAAGTTGATCAGCTCCTGCTCAGCTTGGCGCCGTTCTTCGTCTGAGTCGAGCTCCGTGTACTCCTCGTCGTCCGACTCCTCTTCTTCTTCTCTTGCTTCTTGTTCCTGTTGATACTGCAAAAGCATCTGCTCTTCTGCTTGGGCTGCTATGGGGTCCACCTCCATCGGAGGGATAGAGGTTGCCCCCAATGGGTTTTCGGCGCGATGGGTTAAGAACATAGCTAGGGCGGCGGTGTAAGAGAAATACTTGGTTCTGTTGGCTGTCAGGACCATGTAGTCTGGCAGCCTTTGTGCCTTGTTAGTTAGGTACTTGGCGATGTTGGGGACATCGCCCAAGGCTGCTTGAAGGGATGGCCGGGGAACGAAATATCCTATGCAAGGGGGAACCTGAACAAGGGAGGGTCCTACCCTAGCTTGAAACTCTGCTAGCACTTGCCTATATGCTGGGGTTGCATTTAGCGTGGCTTGGATATCAATTTCTTTCCCAAAGACTTGGAAGATGTCGTCGACATCCGCCTCGGCAGCATGGGCACTGGCGCTGTACCATCGCCTGAAGTCAGCAGTGGCCATTGATCTAGCGAAGAAGGGAGTAACAGACGGATGCAGAAGCGCCTCAGGGAGCTGGAAGATCGTCTAAGCAGTGGAGAGCAGACTTGCAGGGTGCTAAATGAGAAATGGGGGACTTATTTATAGAAAAGGGGAAAACCCTAATTTTTGGATGACCTAGAATTTACTGAGATTAGGTGATTCTGATCTGTTAAATGGTGCAATTGCGAGTTTAAAGACTACTTCTAGGGTTTGAGCATGCTAAGGACAACTAATGAACCTATTGTAACAACTTGGAGATCATTTGGTGAAGAAAATGGTGCGAGGTCTCACACGTTGCGCCCAGACCGATTTTGAGAATCTCATTTTCTGTCCTGGCGCGACGTGTGAGACATGGGTCCTAATTGGGCTAGACTTACTCAATTTGGATGATCTAAGGCTGTAATTCCACTAAACTCGTCGAGTTAGGCAGAATTGACCCCTTATTTGGTCGATTTGGAGCTGTTTTGGGCACTTTTGGGCATGGTCTCACACGTTGCGCCCAGCCCGAAAATGAGAATCTCATTATCTGTCCTGGCGCGACGTGTGAGACATCGTCTCAATTTGCTCAAAAGCTTCCAATTTAACCAAATTAAAGACTAGAATTCTCTAACTTAACTTAATTAAGCTAGATCAGACACATTAATTGCACAAAAATCCTTTATATTAACAAAATGTTCCTTATTTACAAAAAAGGTTTCAAGGGCGTTCTCCCTTGATGTGCCTGGCAAGATACATATCCTGCCTCATGAGGGTGACCCTCTTCGCGTGCACTGTGCAAGCCGTTGAATCTTCAAAGTGCTGCACTATCTTTGCCTCTGCTGCCTCCTGTAGGCACAGCAACATTTCATCTGTCACGCGCATGTCTGTGTTGTACTCCTGCATGACTTCGCGAACCAATCGTTGGAATGGTGCCCGGGGAATCAGGAGTCCGTAACTCTTCTGGAAATGCCGAATCTCCTTAAGGGCTCTGTCCTCCAACTTCTTCCTGTTGGTCCGTTTCTTCCCTGGTGCTCTTGGAGGCTTGGGCCTGGGTGGCGGCGGCTTCAAGGTCTGGCTTCTTGTCGGGTGTCCGCCTTCGATCGCTCTAACCATGTGCTCCTGATAATAAGCGTTATACGCCTCCCATTTCTCCATGTAAGCGTTGTGCTCTCTGATCCTCTTCTGATAGACCTTGATCCGGGTCTATCACGCCGCCTCCCTTTGTGGTGGCGGGGCTTTAACCCTATCCCACGTCGGGAAAAAGGTGGGGGCTTGGGGGGCCTTGGACTGGTCTTGTTCCTCGCTGCCACTTGCGGGGGACTTCCCTTCTCCGCGGTAGGGGGTTTTGAAGACTTCGCCCCCTACGTGTTGGGGGCGTAATCCTCGTCCGAATGTCGTCGGTAGAGGCGGGGTCTCTTCGCACGATGGTTCGTTGATGGCGGGCCCTACCGCTTCGCTTCCGAGCCTTCACAACCTTTCTCTTGCACGCTTTAATGGCTTTGGCCTTCCTCTTCTTTGGCTCGTTGGCGTGTGGTTGGGTGGATGTCTTCCGGTTCTTCGTTCTTTGCTCCGGCTCTCGGCTTCATACTGGCGATGGCGCACAAGATCTGCTTCTTGGCGGGGGCTAAGAGTCGTGATCCATTTGCTCTTCTCTCCTTGTTCTTCACCGTAAGTGGGTTTCGGGCTGAGCTGCTCTTCAACTATTGGCTGCCCGTCGGCTCCGTTGCTCCTGGTCCTCTCCTCCTCCTCGCGATCTCTTCTAGGATTTGATGCATGATGTGCGGCGGTCGTCGTCTATGATCTCGGTGTAGGGGCTCAGGTCGATCACTGCATCTTATTTCGAAGAAGATTCGCCTTCGGAAAAAGCGTTCTTGGAGGACTCTCCGAAAGAAGGCGAGCATTGTATTTGGATGATTAAACCCGGTGAGGCTTCCTTCTGCGATTTTTTGTCGCGGGCCATCATTTCTTTGGTTCGTCGATCGGGCTAAGCGCCGGGAAGAAAGCCTCGGCGAACACGAGCAAACTTCTAAGGGAAGCGAAAATGGGAGGGTCTAGGTCTATTTATAGGGGTCAATTTTAGGTCAACTTTTAAACTACCTTTTTGGGGTGCTTAAAACATCTAAAACACCTAATTAAGCAAGGTCTCACACGTTGCGCCCAGCCCGAAAATGAAAAAGTCATTTCCTGTCCTGGCGCGACGTGTGAGACATGGTGGGACCCACTACTAAATTTTGTACTTTTTTAAACATGTAACATGCTAATTCTACTAATTCTTAGCTCTAATTTAGAATTATCAAGCTATTTTACTGTAATTTACAACTTTTTGGTGTGCTTTTTTTGAATGTCTCACACGTTAGCTTCCAACCCGAAAATGAAAATCTCATTTTCTGTCCTGGCGCGACGTGTGAGACCACCCTACTTTTTTGGATGTTGGCTCACCAATTCTTAATCTTTTTTATGTTTTCATTCATTTTAACTGTTACTAGCTTAGCATAAACTACAAAAATGAGAAAAAATTTCCCATTTTCGAGGTTTAAGGATCCTATCAAGTTAGTGCTCTTTGGGAACATGGCGGTGCTTTGCTCTTGGTCTCCAAGAACATTGCTCGATACCCTTTGTGGCGTCCCCTACTCGCATCACGGTTGCACTCACAGGTATACAAACAGGAGTTCATCCCCATACCGGCTCCATGCCGTCGTCTGGGGGCCCTCCACATAACACTTTGCAACTAGTGGATCGGGTTCCGGTGGGAAGAGTGAAGGGTCATTTTACCCGTCTCCCTCGGGGCCTACCTAGGCTGCGAGGCGTAAACATACATGTCGGTTATATAACATAAGCACATAACCACCTCGAGGGTGGCCCCATCATCTGCATAAACAAGGTGAGCACAATACATATGGGGAGTTCTACCCAAGGCTCGGACTCAAGGGGATGGTGGCGGCTTGGGTCTCGAGTTCATTGCGGGAGCCGAATTCATGGCAATGGATTTGGCTGGCATATGAACATGGCATGGGTTGTCCACTCCATCCGCCCCCTCGTGCACACTTTGCGAGTAGGCTGAAAAGTGTCGGGACTGGCCGTAGCCGCACGGATGCATAGCGGAAGGGCTTATTCACGGGTTTCATCCTCCCGGTTCGATGGGGCAGGAAGGATCACTCCCTCAGGAGATCTACATCGACTCAAGGTGACTAGAGGGCCTTTGCCTGTATTCGGCCCGAACCCTTTGGAAAGTGTACACCACTTCACGGGTGCAATGAGTCCATGCCTCACCCGCTTTCGAGTGGTGAGCCATTAGACCTAGTCACAATGATCCCGGTAGGCCTTACACACCGGAGAGGGATCGTTCAAGAGTCGGGGACATGAACCTCCTTCTTAGCCGGTCTGGCCCCTTCACCCACAACCGGTGTGGTTCTTGTACCTGAGCCGAATCTACAAGTGTGCTAGAGAGGCTACTCTAGGAGCATCAACTACAAAGCTTTAGGTCTCTACCCCCCTTCCCAATACAAGGAGTTCATAGAGATACATCATCCATATACTTCCCAGAGAACTAAAGAATTAGATCTAATCTACATCATAGAGTTAGGTTCTTTAGTTAGAATCTGCTATCTAGAGATCTAGAGGGCTGCTATGGGCAATTTAAGAGGCTAAACCTACTGATTCTATGACTGAAATAGGGTTTAGACTATCTAATTGGCCAAATACCTGATCCTTGAGTGGCTCCTCCTGACCTGAGCTCGACCATCCTGCTGAAACGCTCGAATTAAGGGAAACTAATGGTGCAATTCTTTCAGGCAGAGTCTGGAAGGCAGTTTTGGCTGTTGATGCAGCCAAAACAGAGTTCTAAAACCCTAGAAACGAAAATTGGGCAAGTTAGGGTTTCTCTCCCTTAATAGACAAGGGGTTGGCTAGGGTTTCCAATTATCCCCTTTAGGCATGTGGGATAATTGGGAATGGGCCCACTTGCCTTTAATGGCTAGGTGGTAAAATGTGCCCACATTAATGTGTACATTGGAGAATGTGCACATTAATTGCACCTATGGGTGTGGCCCACTTGGCATGAAGTGGCCATATGGGAAAATGTGCACCTAAGTGAATGTGCACATTGTTTAATGTGATGCACACTCCTTGCACGTTGCCCCCTAGGGCTACTAGCCTAGCTACACGTTGGCGTACACGTCAGTCGGGGTGGCGTGTACGCGTGACGAGGCAGTACAGTATACGTCCTGGGACCGTATACTGTCCTGGAACGTCACAGTGGGGAGAATGTGACGTTCCAACATAATATACGATCCGAATACGTATATTATACTACCACATCACACGTACATGTCATGATGACATGTACTTGAGAACCGTAAAGGGTTGCACCTAGGAGGCAACCTCGTATGTTGTGCATGTTTATTAAACATATACAATTATAAACCCCATGCCAAATGGCAAAACGCCATTTGGCCAATGTTAACCTAACCCTAAAAGTCTCTATATAAGGGCTTTCCCATTAAACCCTAAACCCTTTTCTTCTTTCACATTTAGGGTTTTCCTTGAGCTCCTTCCCTTCTCTCGCATTTAGGGTTCTCTTGAGCCATTCCGGCCAAGCTAAGACCCTAATTCGCATTGTCAGGCTCTGAAAAGCCGCCTTTGCACAACAGATCTTCGAGTAGCAGCAGTCTTCAGCAGGATCAGAGGCATGGACGCATTCCGAGGATCTGGAGCGGGTCAACTACCAAGTAAATAGTCATTCTGTTGTGCAAAGCCGCCTTGTGGCTAGGCAATAAGCTGGTTTAGCATGTTAGTTCAGCCTTAGAGGCCTTACAGATCCCGAGATCATAAGCCCTAACAAAGGAACCTAACTCTGGATGTTTAGATAGATAGATTAGATGATATTCTTCATTTCAGTTCTGTGATGATGTTGGTATTTCATTATGTGACCTCCATGTATTGGGCATTGGGAAGGGGGGTAGAGGCCTAAAGCCTGTGTAGCAGATGATCCTAGATAGCCTACTAGTTCCCAATTACATGCGGTCCGTGCACAGGAGCCCGCCTGGTTGTGGGTGGCGGGGCTAGACCGGTTGACAAGGGGGAACTTGTCCCATCACGGACTGACCCCTCTGGTGTGTAAAGCCTACCGGGGGTCTAAGCGGGCTAAGCTTAATGGCTTGCCACTGAGTGTGGGCAAGGCATGAGCTCGACACCTCTTGGGTGATGCGTAACCTTCAATGAGGTTCAAGTCAGATACGGGCAGTGGCCCTCTAGCCGCTTGTGATGGGCATGGATGCCTCTGGAGGGGAGGTGACTCTCCTCCTGCCTCATCGGGACTGGGGAGATGCAACCCAGCAGTAGCCCCTTTGGCTATGCACCCGGCAGGCTACGGTCAGGTCCCAATACTTTTCAACCTACTTTGCAAAGTGTGCACGGGAGGGGCGGATGGAGTGGACTACCCTCAGCCATGTTCTTATGCCAGCCAAATCCATTTGACATGAATTCTGTCTGCAATGACTTCTGGAGGCCCAAGTCGTCAGTCAAAACCCCTTGAGTCTGAGCCCTGGGTAGGATTCCCCTTTGTTGTTATTGTTCATATTGATGTTGTTGTATATGTGATGATTATGATGTGTTCACCCTTCGAGGTGATTGTATTGATGTATTGTTATTATGTGCTCATGTTTATTCACGCTTCCACAGCTAGGTCGACCCGAAGGGAGACAGGTGAATGACACATCCACTCTTCCCTTGCTGGCTCATTCCACTGGGAGTGGTGTCAGGTGGATGGCCCCTGCTAGTTTGGCTGACAGGGGGAATGCTCCGCCTTCTGATACGATGTGTGCATCGTAGAGGAAGTAGAGGACGTCACAGGTATTAATCAAAAAGCTTTGAAATCATATCCCTCTACGCATTTGCTTTAAAAATTTAAAGCTTTTTTCATATTTCCCTGTTGAGTACAACTTGAGGTCATTATACTCCAAGTGACAAAAAAAACTCTGATAGCCTCTGCCAGGCATCCTTGCTTGAAATAACTAGGGCAGACTATATCATGCTTAGGCATTTGCTTAAATAGTCCAGGAACCTCCTTGGGATGCCCTACTTGTACATTTATCAATCATCATATTCCTTCTATACAACACATCATGGATTTACCATGCTTATTACAACATACATCAATCAAATACAGGGTTCAAAATCATTACAATAGTCTCTGCATTGTTGTAGAGGCTGTGAAAATCTGTTTTGGTTCTACCGGAATGGCCCAATAGGGCTTGTTTCTGCAGAGATATCTATTTTTACCTATAGACTAAACTGTGCAGAAACCCTTTGCATAACTCAAACCCTTCAGATAAAACCCGATCTTAAGACCAAATCCGAACTGGTTGATGAAAGAATGGGATATCACGCCCAATTGGTTGACTCGTACCTTCAACATATTGTCGTTCTTTGCCGAAGAAATATAAGGTATGTCCAGTTCCATCGCTTCCTGCATTCAAATAAAGCTCTTGAGTGAAAAATGAAAGGCTAAGGAAGCTCTTAAGTGCTATGGAAGGGAGAAAATGAAAGAATAATATACAACAGTTCAGAAAGCGAAGGCTGCCAAGATCGAATGCCATGATCTCCCAAGCTTGCAAACTCCCCGACCTGTTGCTCCTGCCGAAGGAAATCCTAATGCAAGGGAAAAGGTATTATCTAAACCGTCCGATTTAGTTAAGCGATTTAAACCGTTGGATTTAGAGTGCCATTCAAGACAGAGTACCGGATAATTTTATTGTATAGGAGGATAGGATAGGTGTCCTCCATTATACAAAATAGAAATCAGGTCATGTTTTAAGGCTGGCTTGCATTTTGGCGACGACACGTGGCTACCTCTATAATGTGGAATGGAAGTTGGGTGCCCCCTTCTGCATGACCGGTCTTGTAAGTCAGGGTAATTTTTTTTTTTTTGGATTCTCTAGACTCTAGGTTACCACCACAGAGTTCTTCAAGCAAACTGATGTGAAACAGAGGATGCCAGTTTGAGCAAGCAGAGATCCGGTCTGAGTAGATCCGAGCATGCACAGGAAGCCGAGCAAATCCAAGCAGTGATCCGAGCGAACACAAGAAGCCGACTAAACAAAGCAAGTAGAGATCTGGGCAAATGTAGATCTGGCAGTGCTTCAAAGAGTAGGTCTCGAAATGCAGTTCAACTTCTTCAAATGCAGGGAGTTCGGTAGGAAGTTGTTCTTCAAACACCATTCGAGTTAGTTGAAGCAAACACAATTCTTCAAATCACAGTTTGAGCAAGATTTCACAGCTCGAAACCAACAGAAATCTATAGAGGAGCTATAAAAATCTATATAAAGACCAAAACCGACCAAATCCGTTCCCCTATTTCTATTTTGTAAGGGAAGGGGAGCAGTTCTGCAAAATCGGCAGCCCCGCTCCCGATTGCCGCCGATGGCGGGACCCTTGCAGATTTTGCGAAAGGGGGGTCCATGCTTCCTTTCCCCTATACAATTGTTCTATTGTATCAAAAGAAAGAATGGCTAAGAAAACTTGAAATATGGTTAATTCCACAAGTTATCTTTTTTAGGCTTCTCAAAGGAAAAGTACAAGACCTGTAACGCATCACAAGTGGCGCCCATGCGTTACAAAACTGATCCGAAATTGCTTGCTGTTTCTTGATTCCTGCCATAGTGATCTTGTTTACGAGGTGCGACATAGTTGGGACGATCTGTAGGCGCTCATCGAAATGAGTTGAGAACAGGGTAAAAGCCGGCACGCTATGCATAATATTGCGGGCTTAAGGTAGTAGCTTCGCCATGGATCGAGCTTTGTGCAAGGTTGTCCTCTTGCTTGCCCCTGCAATAGGGCCTTGCCTTGGCTTAGATCAGTTTGAACTGGCCTGATACCTACTGGTTGGTCAATCTCTGAAGCAGGAATATTTGCAAAATTTTGGATTGGCTGACAAAAGCTATAACAGAATGTAAGAAAATAGTTCTTGTGGTAAAAGTAATAGACAGAGGTATAAGTTTGTGAGCTATGTTAAGAAAAATATGGAAATGTTGCTCCTGAGAGGAGGTTTTGAGGACTGCTGCTATTGGGCTAATGCTGGGATTGCAATGGCAGGAACAACAACAGAGCAACTTGTATGTTCCATAACAATAGTTTGGCCCTGATTTTTACATTTCTTTGGAGCATTTTGTCTTTCTTCGCTTGCTTGTCTTTTTCTCGTGAAATAGCATAATGGGCACATGTATTCAAATTGGCCTAGGCAAGCCTGTTTTCACAATTCCAGGAAATGGACTACAATTCACTTTTAAATTTGCAGAAGCGCAACCCCGGTGGCTTGAAAAATAGGTTTGATACCTTCCAAGTTCAAGTTGTTGATTGTGACAATTGTGGTATCTAATGCAGGTTCTTTTATGCAGTGATGTTGTTTCTGTTGCCACTAAAATGAAGGAGATTTTATTGGATGACACCAGGCTGATTGAAATTGCTAAAAATGGGCTTTTACGGATGGGAAAATGAAAATCTGGAGCATCTCAAAGAATTGTAGAATTACTTGTTACAACCTTCTTATCTTCTTATCTTGGCTCAGGATACTTTTACCCTTGATTCGGTGATCCCGGAGATAAATTTACCGGCCTCCGGGATCTCCGGTCTCTCTCGGCGACGGTCCGGGGGACCCCCGATTAAGGTCTGGCAGGCGCCACGTCGGCCCAGACCATCCCGCTGTCCAAACCCACGTGCAATCGCGGCCATCGGCGCCTCGAGAGATCCCGCCTCGGGGATCATCCACGCGATCCCCCTCCCGGGATCCCCCGGCGGCCCATTTGCTTGGCCCGGGCGATATCGCCGAGGTGATCCCCTCCTCAGGGATCCCAGGCACCCGGGGACGCGGATCCCCTCCTCTGGGATCACCCGGTAGGTGGACCCCCACCTGGGATTCGGGCACCCGTTAGCGGATCCCCTCCTCCGGGATCACCGTGGCCGTGTAACGGCGGACCATATCCGCCGAGGTGATCCCCTCCCCTCGGGATCACAGGGGCCGTGGCGCGATCCCCTCCTCGGACGCTATTCCCCGAGGTGATCCCCTCCTCAGGGATCCCGGGCACCCAGGACGGATCCCCTCCTCCGGGATCACCCGGTGGCGATAGCCCGGGGATCCGCTATCGCCGTGGTGATCCCCTCCTCCGGGATGCCCCCCTCCCCCTCCCGTGGTATCGATACTTGGCCGGGCGCTTATCCGCCGAGGTGATCCCTCCTCCGGGGATCCCCGATATGGTGGCGTGGATCCCGTGACTTGGATCCTGTGCTCGGGCCGTGGCTGCATTTGGCCGGGCGCTTATCCGCCGTGGTGATCCCCTCCTCACAGGGATCCCCGGCACCCGGACCAGGGATCCCCTCCTCGGGATCACCCCACCGGCTGACTCTGGCGGGCCGCTTAATCGCCCTATGTGATCCCCTCCTCCGGGATCCCCGGGCACCCGGATGGGGATCCCCTCCTCCGGGATCACCCCCAGGCTATTCCGGAGGCCAGAATATGAGAATGTTTGGACGGTGGAGATAGCGGCGTGGACTAATCAGGTGGTCGAAGTTTGAATTTTGCCGGCCCATGCGGACAAACCAATACAATGAAAACACGTGGGCGTTCGAGACCACCCTCCCGGGATCACCATCCGAGTGTGGTTCATCCCTGTTGCGTGTTGATGTCGAAGTAGCGAGGCATGGAGGAGGAGCGCAATGCGGCTGTGGCTGCGGCAGCTATGGACGAGTTAGAGGAGAAGAGAGAAGAGGTAAGTTCTAGGGCTTTAAACAAGCGTTGTCATTTTGTGTTTAATGTTTTTATTTCCAGCTTAGGGCTGAAATACAGCCCGAAACACCTCCAAATGGCCTGTTTGATCATGGCAACTTACATTGGTATCCTGAAGAGCATTTTGTACCGATATTCAAGGGGTGGCGGATGCTTGTTTGGACTTGCTACATCCATACAGACCGGGTCCAAGATTTCGTTCTTGGGGAGCAGAGGAATTGTGAAGCACCTGCCAATTTCTATCTAAGAAGTTCAGTGCCTGAGAGAATGTTAAAAAGACCCTACAAGGATTCCTATATGACATTGAAGAGGTATTGGTTTGATTCATGTGTTTTTGTTTTAAATCATGAGTCGAAGATTATGTGTTTGCTCAGTTATGTGTTTGATTATAATTCTTGCTTTTTTAAGTCATTTGAGGTGCTTGTCATTAAGATTACACCTAGTAGCTCAAAACTAACTTGTAATGTTCATATGGACCTGACATATTGGTCTCATGTGGTTGAGGAAAGACCCGCCCACCGGGCACGCAGAAAAGGGTTGAGAGGGAGAGGGCATAATAGGGGGCTGCCGGTGCCATTTCACAATCAGGGCAACTCTATTTCCTTCCGTAATTTTCACATATCACTTATTATGGGTTTGATCACAAGAATATCCAAGGTTTGCCCTGCCATGGTAGGTTTGTTGACCCATCCTCTGGAGTTAAGTTCAAGCTAGCACCCTGGATCTCACAAGGATTGAGGGAATGGGTAAGACGTAAGCTTGTCCAATGGCACACGCCCACGAAAGTGTCATGAACATGCATGAAGAAAGGTGGAGGTTGAGACTTGAAGTGAATGGACAGGAAAGCATGTGTAGGGATGATGTGTTGAAAATTCGGGACGTGTACAATATTGAAAAGGGAGTTGTTAACATGGAAGCTACATGAAGATCTTCCCACTAGCATTGACATGTGGGTTCAACAACATCAAGATTCTGTGTTCATGTATGAGCAAGGAGACTTGTTTCAATTAGGAGTTATGACTCCAATCCAAAGGGAGTCCATGTTGAAATTTGGCAAGAACAAAGCCATTTGCATGGACTCTACTTTCAAAACAAACGACAAGAGGTGCGGTTCTTCCTCAACTTTTATTGTGTGTTGATTTGATTATTGTGTATGGTTTAATGCAGGTTCTATCTTTTCACACTTCTTGCCTTTGATGAGTATTCCAATGGTTTACCATTGGCTTACGTTATTACCAATTCTCAAAAGAGTGGAGCTATAACAAAGTGGATGCAAGCACTAAAGGAGTCCTTATGCCGAGATGATCCTGATTGGCAACCTTCTTGCATCATTACAGATGATGCCCATGCTGAGATAAAGGCCGTGAAAAAAGTAACTTGTCAAACTCTAATCCTTGGAAGCAAATCATAACTGTACTAACATTGTTTAATTTCATAGGTTTTTCCTAGTGTGCCCGTGCAAATTTGCATATGGCACGTGAGGAGGGCTTGGATCAAGTGGTTGCAGAAGAACATCAAGAACAAGGTGGCACGTAACGATCTGTTCAAGGAACTTGGTTACATTATGTGGTGACGAAGGTCCTCTAGGGGACAATGTGTACGGTGAAGAGTATAGGGAGGCAGTAAGGAGGGAGGCAACTAGGAGATTGGAAGACTTATTGAGGAAGTATCCTCAGTACCCCAAGTTGGCGGCTTACATGAGTAAGGAGTGGACCAAAAACATTTGCCAATGGGTATTGGCTACAAGGATGTACCCTCACTCCAACCAAGAGACTAATGGCATTGTGCCTTGAAAAGGCGCCTGGGCATTTCAAAACGAGCACTCCGAGGACGGAGGATTGACTGGCTCCTCTACATTCTAACCAACAACGTGGAGACACACATGGCATACATCAGGTATAACTTCTAATCATCATTTGTAGCCTATTTTGATTTTGCAAGAATATAATTCTCCTGTCATCTAGGTCCATGAAGGAAGCAGGGTTTGTGGTGAACACCTCCCAGGAAGAGATAATACAGTGTGCCATATTGGGTGCAAGGAAGATTGCTGATGAACAGGTCACATTCACTAACTTCGAGGAAGGTGAGGCAGAAGTGCAAAGTGAATGCACTCTAGGCCAAGGACCATACTTTATGAACGGGGCACACAAGAACTGGGCATCTTTGGATCTGCCCCCGGGAGCCAAGGGCAACTTATGTAAGCACCAAGTTAAGGTCATGCAAATGTTGGGCAACTTCTGGGGATCAAGATCTTTTACGAGGTGCTTGGATCTCAATATGGGTCAATTTGTGGGGGCATGGACTACTTGAGGCCATGTGAGGATCATGGGGCCCCTCATGGGGAGGAAACCACATACGAAGATGTGGTTGAGATTGTAAGCTTGGACAAGTCTCCCTCTCAAAAGGAGGCAAGGATTAACCTAGATAAGACAAGGAGATCTTTACAAGAAGTCATTGCTAGAGTGATGTCAAGGGCAGAAAAAGATCCAGGCATGCTAATTGCAACTGATTCACTCATGAGACAACTCGACACGCGGCTTGAAAGAATGGATGATGTTGGCCACACAGACTCTAACAGAACCATAACATGTATCCCCACTAATGCCGTGGAAGAGGAGTGTGGTAATAGTTTGGTAAGGCTGAAGCCTCTGATAGAAATTGGGAAGAGGAAAGACAAGGAAACCAAGAAGAGTTGGAAGCAAGTTGAGATGGAGGGCCTGTTGTGAGAATGGCATCGTGAGTTTGTTGTTGTTTAATGCTCATTGACACCTCATGAGCTTCATTGTCTTGTTAATTGTTCAGGTCAAGTTTAGAGTTTTGTAAAATGAGGTATAAATAAATCAATATTCACCTATGTACTTATAAATATTGTCAATGTTATCAATGTTTATTGTTAGGAGTTAAATGTTAGGATAATTTAGAACCTTGAGTTAAATGTTTAATGTTTAGAGTTTAGACCATAGGATAAAAAGAGTAATAAAAACGTACGTGGGATCCCCTCCTCCGGGATCCCGCGTCCGCCTGTAATGTGATCCCGTCCTCCGGGATCACACACTAACGAAAACGGGATCCCCTCCTCCGGGATCCCGCGTGCGCCATCCTGGTGATCCCGTTCTCCGGGATCCCGCGTCCGCCTGCCTGGTGATCCCGTCCTCCGGGATCACATACTGGTTATAACGGGATCCCCTCCTCCGGGATCACACACTGGTTATAACAGGATCCCCTCCTCCGGGATCCCGCGTCGCTGGGCTCGGGTGATCCCGTCCTCCGGGATCACAGGATTGAATATGTTAATATATTGTTTATCATATCCCTTAACCATTGAAATATGTCTTGGAATAACCATTGAAATATGTCTTGGAATAGTGGAAACATTGAAGTATTACTTTTAATAAGCTTTGAAACATTGAACTTAATACAATGGCTTAAAACTGACATTCCAATTCGGAATCACTCTGAATCTACCTCCTGCACTGTTGCCATGGCTTCTGCCCGGACGTCCTCCTCAGTTACATCTGGCACACCACAGGGTAGTCTCCACATCATGTGATCGAAGATATCGCATAGGGTTGGCTCAGACCCCTCTAGGACATCCCTGATCAGAACCTTCTTTTGCAGCCTCCGTGCAAAGATACATTTCCTGGCAGGGCTTTTAGGGTGTTGCCTTCCCGCACAACGTCAGAGTAGCTAGCAAATGCTTCAAAGCCTTGCCCTGGATAATACACTTCTTCAATTCCTAAAGCAATGCCCTATGGGTTGGCCTACTACCGGGAGCATAGTCAAGAGGCCTAGGGGTCTCCCTGAATTCCCCATTCTCCACGGTCTCTGCATGAAGCATGAGGGGATCATGAAAAGATTAATATGAAAGTAGAACATGAATATGAAGCTTACTTGAACGCGTTTTGATGTCGTGGGTTGGGCGAGCTCTAGGCCCACATCCTCCTGAATTTCATTCAAGTGGACGAGAATATCCTCAAGACTATGGGCATTGATGGCACTGCTCTCAGCAACCTGTTGTCGGGTCCTCACCATTTGGCTTGAACAGTAAGCAATTGAACTGAGAGATCAAGCATCGAACTCAACCGAGACCGCCATCTGAACTCAACTTTCTACCAAGAACAAGTAAGGCAAGAGTATATATAGACTCATGAGCCAACCGTTGTACTATCCGTTGTACAATGGTTAAGCCATGATTTCAATTTCTAAAGGTAAGACCATAGATAAAAGGTTTTGAGTTTAGCCGAGTTAAGACCATTGAGCCTTGGACCATAGTACCAAAAGTAATAAAATACGTGCGGGGATCCCCTCTCCGGGATCTGCAAGCCCCGCTGCTAGGTGATCCTGCCCTCCGGGATCACATATTATTAAAACGGGATCCCTCCTCCAGGGATCCGCGTCGCTTGTAATTTGATCCCGCCCTCGGGATCACACACTAACTAAAACGGGATCCCTCCTCAGGGATCCCGCGTGTCGCTTACTTGGTGATCCCCTCCTCTGGGATCCCGCGTCCACCTGCTTGGTGATCCCGTCCTCCGGGATCACACACCCCTTACAAATAGATCCCATCCTCCGGGATCCCCCGTCCGGCTGCCTGGTGATCCCGCCCTCCGGGATCACAGCATTCAACATGTTAATGTATTAGTTATCATAGGCCGACCATTGAAATTATGAATATATTAACCATTGAAATTATGAATATATTATTAACCATTGGAATATGTCTAGGAACAATGGCAATAATAAACTTTGATGTTGAAACTATGGTGGAAGCTTTGAAGCATTATTCTTTGGTGCATTGAGCCATTGCCAAAAGCCAAAATTACATTCAAGTGTTCCAGTTTTGACATTGAAGTCTTGAAGAAGATATTCACATTCAAGAGAATTACATTCAAGTGTTCCAGATATTCACATTCAAGAAAATATTCACATTCAAAGTTTTTTGAGATATTCACATTCACAAATTTTTAGATCTTTACCGTAATGTCAAGGACCATGTACCAAAGAAGCTGGTCCGATCCGCTATCACCCGTGTCACCCCCGGGGTAAGTAAAAGGTGGACTTCCCTCGCAGCCAAGCAATCGTGTAGTTTCGGAGCATTATCTTGAAGCCCCGACCTCATGCAATCTATGTCTTCTTTTTTGAACCAATCACGGTTAATCAGAATCTGCATTAAAACATGAATTTAGCCATGAACTGAAAATTTGCAAAAAAAAAAAAAAAAAAAAACAACAAACATAAACTCAAAGACTCACATTATCCTCCTTGCCACTGACGTCTTTAACAAATTTCTTCACATAATTTATGACACATACACACACAGTCCAATTATTGTGTTTGTTGGGGAGTTTCTAATGGAAATGTGGTGCATTATGCAATGCACTTTCCTCATGCCTCCACCTCTTAAACACGCCTGTGGAGGAATCGCAAGTATGAATAGGAAATTAGCTTCAATCATAATGCAAAAGATTAAATATTTCGAGATAGAGAGGAATACTTACGGTGTCACAAATTCGGGGTAGATGCATGCAAGGGAGCATATGAATCAAGGTGGAGAATGCAAGGGCAGGGCTTTCCAAGCCGAGCACACGCCAGGCCATCAGTCACTAAGATGAAAAGGCTCCAATGGCCACTAAGAAATAGCAAATTGAAAGGCAATTAAAATAGATTTAAAACTAAAATAATCAAGTGATCAGAGTTTACCCAAAGATTGACAGAATATAATAGAATTGTGCCGTGCGGATCTTCCACCGTGCCCTACCAAACGGGTTGTCGGGATGAGCTTGGCAAATGCTCATAAAGCCCCGCCAACCCGGCCTTGCTTCCACTCAAGAACAGCCCGAATGCCAGGATGCAAGAAGACATGATGACACCTTTTAGGATAGGAATTGAGTGTAATAATTACCTGCATAAACCAATTGAGCAATTGAGTGCAATGAAAAACTGAAATTGAAGAAACTTAAGAACTTAAAACTTACAGGAGATAAGAACCAATGCAATCCGAAGTCCACATCGCCTCCGCATCCCCGAGGCGGAAGGGATTGTCATAAATTTTAGGGCCTCGGCTTCTTGGATGTAAAACTCGACATTTTTCGACTTGTGCCGACCTTGATGAAGGGGCTCTCAACCACCACTGTGGAAATTTAATGTGAAGGGGCACCGCCATCGATCGACATCAACACCTCTTTGGTAGTCCAAAACAGAATCTAGAAAATGTGGATCGACAGAGTACAAATGATACAGCATAATCTTGCTGGGCTTGGGAATATTATCTTCGAGCTCAGTTTCCAGCAGGATCCGGTTAGGGGCCATGAATTGATGGATTTAGGAGGAGGTTTTGGGGGTTTTGGGTCCGCACGATGATGCCTCCAGAATTTTTGGGCCCGGCTTTGGCAACATGGTTTAGGCAAAGGGGCAAGTTTAGGCAAAGGGGCAGGTTTAGGCAAAGGGGACGAATACTTACCGCCGCTGCAGCCACCTCCTCGCCACATCATCAACGCCCAATTGGCTTTGCTCCCGCTCTTTGGTTAGTGGAGGCCAAAGCTCATCATCAGAGATTAAATTTTTGGTGCTCTGCCTGATCCGTGCCTTTATCTCCTCGACCGCAATTGTTGGCTTTCCAATTCACTTGCTTTCTTCCTCCTGGACCTGTAAATTAATGAAGGCTTCTCTTTGGCTCTTATCGAAGACCCATTTCAATTTGCTCATCGGCCACCACTCAAAGATTTCTCCTTGCCCTCTCTGCAATTTTTGGGTGAATTGTGGGCATATTTATAGTCGGATCCATGCTTCGCCACGTAAATCTTTGCATAACTCCTCTTCTTCGATTGGCATTCGTTTTGGGCGGGCTGCATTGGGCAAATGAATTCGATTTGGGATCCTCCCCCTCGGCGCATCAGGAACCCGCCACCTATCAAGCAAGGCATGCACTCGAAACCTGTGATTTTCGAGCTCAACCTTCCTGGAGTAACTTTTGGTGCAGTCATCAACTAAGCACTTCCATCTCTTTGCCAGCTGATCGTAACTGTAATCAGGGGCCTCTTGGTTCTCGTAACTGTAATCAGGCTCGTCTATGACCTGACCCTCCTTTACTGGCCCCCCTTCCTCATTCAAATCGCCCAGCAGTTGAGCGTCCACAGAAACTCGTTCTTTCGCCTCCTCCTCTGTATTCTTCCCCACCGCCGATTTTTCCTCCCCTTCATCCAATTTTTGTTGCCCCGACGGCTTCGGGGAGTCCACCTCGGCATCCGATTCCGCTTCAGTGCGCAGGATCTCCGGAATCTGGAATGCATATGAAGCAGCGCCTTCAAGACAAAGATTCTCGCCAAAACTGGTGTTGAGGCTGACTTCCAGGGTTAAGGATTCGTCCATCTGCAAGCCACAGTAAGATTTAGTAAAGAATAGTAGGAAATAGTAAAAAACTTGATAAAACAGAGTACCCGGGTCGATTTTACCTCCGTAACTTCGTTAATACAGGAGGTAAACGAGTTCCGCAGCGCTAATGGTGCCGTCGCCCGACAAAACCATCAGGCACTGAGGGAACCGAGAGCCCACCGCGAGAGTTCTCGCGCCGCACTTGGACTCTTTGAAATCGACGGAGGCTCTACCGCCCCTCCCAGATCCCTAAGTCCCACGTATGACGGGATTGGCCACGCACGCATCATTAATGGGTGCCGCCGGGATCCGGGAGGACGTGATAAATCAATGGATCTAATGGTCGACAAAGCAAACCAGCTCGGAGTGCATCTAACGGCGGAGAATAACTCCCGCCTCCACGTCGGCGACATCCACGTCGGCGCTCTCCACCTCGGCCACGGACGGATGATCCCGGAGGACGGGATCCACTCACCCGGACGGGTGATCCCGGAGGGGGGGATCACCACGGGATAGTCACGTCGCCAGAATGGGCCTCATGGCCATGGCCCGAGCACGGGATCCAAGTCACGGGAGCCCCGTCACCATATCGGGGATCCGGAGGGGCGGGATCACCACGGCTGATAGCGCCCGCCGTTATCGCCACCGGGGGATGATCGGAGGAGGGGGATCACCACGGGCGGATAAGCGTTGTTATCCGCCCATGGGGGGGGGGGTGATCCCGAGGGAGGGATCCGCGTCCGGTGCCCTGGGATCCCTGGGAGGGAGGGGATCACCTCCTACGGATAAGGCCCACCGTTATCAGCCACGGGCGGGTGATCCCCTGAGGAGGGATCACCCCTACGGATAGGGTCCGGCCGTTATCACCCGCACGGGTGATCCCGGAGGAGGGGATCCGCGTCCGGGGTGCCCGGGGATCCCGAACGTGGGGATCAACTCGGCGGATTGCGTCCGCCGTTATCAACCACGGCCGGGTGATCCCGGAGGAGGGGATCCGCGTCCGGGGTGCCGGGGATCCCGGAGGAGGGGATCACCTCGGCGGATATCGTCCGCCGTTAACAGCCAGCGGCCGTGGGGATCCCGGAGGAGGGGATCGAGTGGATGATCCCGGAGGCGGGGATCTCTGAGGCGCGGACGGTCGCGATTGCACGGGGGTTTGGACGGCGGGGATGGTCTGGGCCGACGTGGCGTCTGCCGTACCTCAGAACGGGGTCCCCCGAACGGACCCCGTCGAGAGAGACCCGGGATCCCGGAGGCCGGTAAATTTATCTCCGGGATCACCGAATCAAGGGTAAAAGTATCCTGAGCCTCTTATCTTATCTTATCCTTCTATATTCCTTCTATATGATTACTAGAAAAAAAACCGGTTCCAAAAATGGCGATTTTGGAATTATATATATCTACTTTCCGGGCAGAAATACAACGCAATATTGGTTTTTAGAATTATCTACGTTTTCCCACCTACTGTTTTTCCGTCAACACACGGCGCCCAAATCGCCTCCCCCACTATCTCCCCCCGATTGGGGTTATTAAATAAATTAGTGGAAACCCTTCCGGGCTTCAATATGGAAACCCTTCCGGATTTCCATGAAACCCGGAAGGGTTTCCATATCTTGAAGCCCGGAAGGGTTTCCGTAAGAAAATATAAATAGATTATTTTTTTGGGGAAGAAATATCCACCGCTAATTAATTCTTAATTAATGCGTTGGTGTTTTTCCTTTTGGCGGTGCGCCTGAGTAACGCCGCTATTACTGGAGGATATGGCGGGGGGGTTATCCTCCGCCTTCTATCATTGTTTATTATGTGCAATCGCAGGAGTAGATCATAGAAGCAGTGCCGGTCGAGACAGTTTTTGAAGCTGCGGATCCATCGCCACAAGCATCAGGTCTTTTACAGGTGAATCCATGGGCAGGTAGAGCTACACCTAATCCTATTTGCTTTGTCTTGGATTTTACAGAAGCTGCAAGAGTTACATTTTCATAGAGCAGAGCAGTTGGGACTCCATCAATGGGTCTATGAAATACATCTCCCTGAGATATTGATGACAACGGTAGTTGTGGATAGGGAACGGATTCCTGAAGATGATTTCTGAGGCAGTGGCAGACGGCGGTGGCATTTTTTTGGTTTTTTCAAATAAGAAACAAGCTCCTAATATTTGTAACCCCTTCAATTTTTCCAGTTTGGGTTCTTTTTTGCTTCGTCGCTGCTAACTTTATTTTACTCCAGGTACAAGTGTGATCGTGATTAATAAACTTATGTAAGGTAGTTGTATGTCGCAGGTGATTAAATTAGAAGAAATGGCTACGGGTAAAGCTGTGGATACACTCCTTAATTATGAAACTGTGGTTCAGGTATTTTCAAATCGTCACTGCAAAAATTACCATGCTGTAGAATAAGAGGATATGTAGATCATAGTCCTGAGAGACAGTTCTTCATTCTGTTAGTTTTAGGAATGATGTATTAACCCCATTTTTAATAAGTTGATTGTCAACCTTATTGTAAGCTGTAGGCTCTGTATTTCATAATACATATGAAAATGAAATGCTCCTCAGTCTCAATTTCATTCATAAGACATCTGTTCAAGTATGGCCTCGGGGTCGAGTTTGCACGACCTCAATTTCAAGCCGATGCCAAATGAATATTCAAGTTGAAACACAAAGCAGACTAAAATTTACATTAAAATGATCGATGAGGAATCAATGCTTTATTCATAATCTTTTTTGGCAAGAAATATATTTTGAAACCTCTTTATTTCTATCCATTCCATGGCCACCGGGGCTGGTCTAGCTGCAAGGTCTTGAGTAAGATCATCATGTTAGTGATGATGACAAAATGTATTGAGATATTGGGATAGATGATGCTTTGATTGCTTGATTTCTTTGCTTTATCTTGGAGGAACTGTTTCAATACCTTTTGTAAAGCTTTAGTTCTCTTCAAAGTGTCTCTTCTTGCCACAATGAAAACAGACATAAGAATCATTGGAAGGATTAGAGGAACCGAAGAAACTTCTTTGAGCGGGTCTGTGAAAGTGGAATTCGCTTTTGAATAATGAGCTCCTTCAATATAATCAGGCTTTTTGATATTTGATTCTGCTTCCATGGGGCTGCTGGAGTTGATCAAAGGATATTTTGATTGTTTTCTAGATTTCATAGTGATTGAATAAAGTCAGAATCTGGAGACAAACCTCTTAAAGCATGCAGAGTCAGAGTTGCATCCACAAAGCAAATCACTTGGTTGCTTTTTTTTATTTATTTTGCACAGATTCTTTTGATCCCGGAAGGTTTTCCAGAAGATCCCAAGGGTTTTTATCGAAGTTTGGATATGGCCGGTTGTCTTGCTTTCTTCCAGTTCATTTGTTGAGAACGAACAATAGTCATTTGTAGCTACCTTCAGATATTTCAGTTGTTAATATCGTATATAACGATGTGTTTATTTTGGTAATGCATGGGTTCAACTCCCATGATTGCATGTTGCATATTGCATTATGTGGTTGCAGGAGCTGAAACCTGCATAATACTTCATGCGATAGTATCAAATACATTGTAAGTTCATCTCTGAATTCTATTCCATGTTCCCCTTGGCATTTCCAGACGATATCCCTAGCCTAGCTTGTTCCAAGGTTGGGAAATGTAGTATACACTATCCTGGTCAAACATTGTACATGCATGGCAGTTTAATACACGAGATTCTAAAACTTTCAATTCAATTCAATTTTAAGCTTTGATAACAAAATAATTTGACCAAAAGAACCATGATCTAAAACCAGGACTTCCCATAATTTGTACCTTGCAAGAAGTTCTATGTTGGGTGTCAAGTGCCAGAATTTTTGAGATAATGTTATATTGGGTGTTAAGTGCCAGAATTTTTGAGATTAAAGCTGGTCTCAATTCTTAGTTAATCTTACCCCATGGAGTTTCTAACTGCATGTGGAAACCTAACCTATTTTCCTCCTCGTGTGGAAACCTAACCTGTTTTCCTCCTCCTGTGGAAACCCTTCCTATTTTCCTCCTCCTGTGGAAACCCTTCCCAATTTCCATCATGCAAGGAAATCGGGAAGGGTTTCCACTCAAAATTTGAATTTTGAGTGACGTGCGCTCGATGGACGTGCGCCTTAATGTCGGGCGTCCATGTGGAAAGGCGTGAGCCATAAAGGCTCACGTGTGTAAATATTTTGAAAAAAAATAATTTTGTGAAACCCTTCCGGATTTTCCAATGTGGAAACCCTTCCGGCTTTCCATGGAAACCCTTCTGGGTTTTTAAATTCTGGAAAACCGGAAGGGTTTGGGTTTTATTGAAAACCGGAAGGGTTTCCGTGGAAAGCCGGAAGGGTTCCATTAAAACCCGGAAGGGTTTCCGTGGAGGCCAACCCAAATCGGGCGTACTTAAAACCATCGGCGGCCCATGGTTCTAGAGCTGCCTCTTGAGCATCTAAATTGTGGTGAGATTTATTAGCAGAGGCTCCGGCGTTCCTTCCTTTGTGCATCTATGGAAGCATCTCGGTTTGGTCCTAAGATTTTGTGGGGTAAGGGCAGCTATGACAATTCTATTACTTTGGTGTTTGAAAATGCTTACAGTCGCCATTACTTCATCATCGCCTTAAACTTTTGAACCGACGAACCACGACTTTATTCTGAGTTTAAGCTGTCCGTAAAATCGATAGTTGTTAATTCGTGTGCAAAGAGGTATTTTTTTCTTTTATTTCGTTGATTTGATGCCCCTCTTAAGAAGTAGTGCTTGCTAATTGGATTTGGACATTTCGTATCTTGAAGCTCTCCAGCAAGGAGCAAAGTAATTTGACTCTTCCGTTAAGCACGTCCGGGTATTCCTCGATTCCCTGTATGCGAACCAGGTAATTCTTTTCTCGCTTTAGAGTTTAGTTTTCTGGTACACGCATTTTCGCACAGTGAAGAGCATTTGCAGCTATCATACATGTTGATTTAAGTGTGTATGCCAGCATTTTCATAGCCTTAGGTTGAATATAGAGATACAGTGGAGAAATTGAGAGGCTAAAGCCAAAATCTCTAGATATACTCTCGGTTTGCAGGCTTTTGCGCAGCAATATAGCAGTAGGTTTCCTGAAGAAGGCTGGCTTCTTTTGCATTTCTTTCATGTGTCTGTAATGCTCATCTAACATGTTATAAGCGGGCCAT
Source organism: Isoetes taiwanensis (assembly GCA_021234155.1). Lineage (NCBI taxonomy): Eukaryota > Viridiplantae > Streptophyta > Lycopodiopsida > Isoetales > Isoetaceae > Isoetes > Isoetes taiwanensis. Next base: position 29,234 of record JAJEKV010000797.1, read on the forward strand.
CAATCTCGTGTTTTGGGATCATCCTTATAGCAGAATTCGTCCTCGCCCATCAACCTGTAAGAAAAGTAACCAAAGCCTCTGTCACAAATGGGAAAAGAGGTCAGGAATAGCCAGAGACAGGAATTCGTCCTTATAATAGAATGATGCTGAAAAAACTATAGTTACCATGGTTAGAATCATGTGGGTTTCAGTTGCAAAGAGCTTCTAGTGTTTAAATTTGAGCCAGAACCTACCTACTTTGGATACAAATTTTTAAACTCTCTGTGCTGGTTGGTCTTTAATGTTGAATTCTGTAAATTGAGCGGTAATCCTAAGAAACTATCCCTAAGACACAGATTAGATCAGATTAAGCTAGAAACACAGGGCAATCAAGCACGATTTGAAGTGCTTAATTATGTGGAGAGCTTCGAAATCAGGCAAATCGGATGCGCACTAAAGGGAAAAGGCTTGGTGCATAATGTCTGTTTTGCTGTTTCGCATGATGTCTGCCCATTGTGGGAGCTTAATACCGCAAATCTGAGATATCTGTTTCTTACCCAAACCGTCCCTAGTCGGCGAAATCCAAATCACCTGCTAAACAAATCTTCAAATCTATGAATCCTAAACCGCGTATCCACAAAACAAGCCAACATTTCATGCCTCCAACTCCATCACTTTCCCATGCTTGCAGACCAAAAACATGAAACAGTAATTCAAGAACAACCGAAAAGTAAATCCCACCATTTCCTTCGATTAAAAAACCTAATAAGGTCGAGGATCACCTGCGGGATCAAAACCCTTGCCGGAATCCACCATTTTTTAGCAAAAATGCGAGTGGTAGAGTAAAAAATGCGCAAAACAAAGGTAGAATAGGTAAAGCAGCGCCATGTCAGGGATTGCCGTAGCTGAGCTGCCTCTGCTGTGAAGCAAAGCAGGGGAGATGGCCTTCTTGGCAAAGGGCAAGAGCGGCGCCGTTTCTGTTAGCGGCGCCTTCAGATAAGCTTTCTTTTTTATGGGAGCTCGACTAGGCGGCGCCGCCAGATTGGATGGGCCAAAAAAATTCATATGAAATAAGTCTCGAGAAGGCTAAAATGATCCATTGGGCCCAAAAATTTGAACCTCAAAATAGCCCCCAACATTTTACCTTCTCGGAATGGCGACCATTTTCTAGTGGATATGCCCAGATCACGGGAAACTTTTAAATGCGTAAACCCCTGCTTCTTGGAAATTCCTGGATTTTCCAGTGTAAGTTCTTTTTGGGTATTTTTTAGGCAAGGGTTTCCTGGCGGCGCCGCTTACAGCGCCGCCACTACAGACGTTGCTTCTTAGACTTGTTTTATTGAATTGTCACAAAAACATTAATTTTCACAGAACTTAAAAAACTTGAACATTAATTTTCTGTAACATCCAATATATCATTCTCCACAAGTGTAAGGACGACCGCTACTTAAAACACTAATCGAAACCCCTCTACTAACATAAAGAAAAGAAGAAGATTTCAATAAACCTTGGTTCCACCATTTCTACAAGTCGCAACAACAAAAAAAATTGTTAAAGATCATCATTTAACAAAAGAAAATAAAGAAAAATTACTCCTAAAAAAATTTACCTTCAAATTTGCTCCAAGAACTCGGATCCGAAAGTGCTACTAACTCGGAATCTTAAACTCTTGAAGATAAAAGCAATTCTTGAACCAAGATTAAGGTTTCTTAAAGTGAACTCGAAATCGAAGAACTCTGCTCCAAGAACTCGGATCGAAAGTGCTAGGGACGATCGCTCTAAGACGATTTGCTCCAAGAACTCGCTCCAAGGCGACTACTCCAAGAACTCTCAAAAACTCGCTCCAAAACTCTCAAAAACTCGCTCCAAGAACTGCGCCTTCACCTTGAAGAATGTTTGCTGCCAAGAACCTAGCCGTAGAAGCTTGAAGAAATAAAGAGCAAAGAAAAAAAAAATCCGTTAAAATCTAACTAAAATGCATCAAAAATCGTTCTAAAGGTGAAGGAGGATCACTCCTCACCCTCGAGAACAAAGTGGCGCCAGGCGCCCTCGCCATTACACCAAGATCGCCGGACCCGGACCTTCACCGGACGGACCTCGCCATTCGAGAGAAGAGAGAGAAAAAAAAAAAGGATAAACGAATTTCCGTGAAGCGGGGATTACGGTGGGAGCCGCCCCCTTTTCGGGTTTCGGTTGAAACCGCAGCGGGCCGCTTAAAATTATTGGGTAAGTATGTCGTCAACAAAACCCTAACCCTATTTTTTACCTTTAGGGTTCTGATATATCCGGCAGGGCAGGAGGCGGGAGCTAATCCGGTGAGGTAGATCCTACTGGGTTTGAGCAGGACGACATGGCTATAAGATTTGGCGACCAGGCGAAAAGCCATAGAGTAGGGGGAGCCAAAAACAAGGCGGCCGGATTGAGCAAAGGGTCGCCGAAATTTGCAAAGGGGCAACCTGGGGTAGCCGATTTTGCACAGGAGCAAGTATATTAGCTGAGGCAGCCGGATTCTAAGCCAAGCCAAGGTCGGATTCGAGCCAAGGCGGCGGATTTTGATGTGGGGCTGCCGGGCCATGAAATCGAGGAAACCAAGATTTCGAAAGCGTAAAAGCGGTGGCATGAGCAAAGGCGGCTGGGTTTTGAGCGAGGCAGCCGGATTTGGAGCATGGGCACCCGGATTTGCATGGGCAGCGGATTTTGGATGGAAATAGCAAGATATGGTTGAGGTATGGTCGGATTTGAAGCAGAGGATCCCCGATTAGAGGTAACTGAGCGAAAAGGCGGGAGAGAACAGGCCACCATAGCTCAAGATCTGCCTGCAAAACTAGAGGTGGGCATGCTAGAGGTGGGCAAGTCTTAATTTATCTTATTCCTACAAGATGGATCATACAGTGGCCTTGGCCTTGGATGCAAGCTGGCTTGGACAATACATCCCGATACAATTTCGAATAATGCTTAGTATTGAACTTGGTGGTAGAAGTATTCAATTTCTACGATTTAATGGAATGAAATGTCTTATGCAAGAAATGTAGATGGGTTTGCTTTTTGCGGTTTACATTGCAAAATACTGGTTTATATTGCGTAGAATCTGGCATTATGCATTTGCTATGAATATAATGTGTTGGGCGGACCCCTACTCTTAGCTTCAACATCTCTATCAACAACTGGTATGATTTAGGTCAAGCATCCTAGCATCATATAGAACTATATGATGCAGGTGTCGTGGCATAACTCCATCATTATCTATGGTGATGTAAATTTGTAGAATGCTTAGAACTTCCTCCCAATATGTCCAAGAATTAGTTCAAATATCTCTTTGCATGGAAGGGGAATAATCCAAACCAACAGGAGCTACAAGAACTATGCGGTGGCAAACAAATGATTGCACTCAATCACGTATATTCTCCCAAATCCCTATAGGGTTTCTGATTACATGTGCATATAGGGTAACATCTTTTAAAAACTCAAACCAGTTATGTTTTGGTGATGCTTGGAGACAAAAGCTCCCATAGATTATTGGGATGAGCCGGATTTTGCTTAATTTGTACCCATTTTGAGGAAGGATATCATATTCAGAAAATTCTCTGCTGTTTGTTCCTTTATGCTTATATAACTGTATTCCCATATCCTTTTCCAACAGCTACAACTTTATACTTAAATAAGTGTGTTGCCATGTTCATTACAACTACAAGCCATGTCCTTTTCCAACTACAACTTTAAACTTAATTAAATGTATTGCCATATCCTTTTTTAACAATCACAATGATTGTAGAGGATGTAACTACGTGTGACATGGGTAAAACGGCAGAACATTAAGTTACGACCACATGAACAAGGTCACACTAAATAATTTATTACGTACAATAAATGCAATGCCTTCAAAGACATCCATATGTAGCCAGAAGACATCCATATTCAAATACAAGTAGCAAGAATAGAACACAATAGAAGGAAAAGTGACTATAGAAGACATCCATATTCAGATACAAGTAGCAAGAATAGAACACAATAGAAGGAAAAGTGGCCATACGAGATTAGATACACAACATCAACAACTCATAAACATAGTCACTTGCAATCTGCAGCTTCCACAAATGTTCCAATGAATGAGAAGTTACCATATGCAAATGCACAAGTTCCCAACATTTATAAGTTCTCAAATTATGCCCAGCAATGCTGGGCACCGTTACTAGTATAGTATAATGTTTTAGTGTATTGTTTGGATCCAGCCCTAGATCGGTTGACCCGGGTTTTGAGTTAAAATATTGTGTACCGAGATGCCTATGATTTTTTTCGTCTTCTCGCTCTAGCCTAGGGCTTCCTCATTATGGGGATCGTGGCAAGGTCTGCAACAGCCATGGCGGCAAAGTTTGGCGTTTAGGGGTTAGGGTATTTCGTTTGTCTAATACAGCTATCCAGTTTCGGCGCTGGATTGGCAGAAAAAGATGAAGCAGAGCTTCTTGGTGAGTCTTGGTCATCATTCAACTGAAAGGTTTTCATTTCTCTGTTTTGCTTCTTTGTAGGTATGTTTCGTGCCTTTTGTTAGGGAAAAGAGCAATGCTTCTTGATGACTAGAAGAAATGGAGAGGAGCCCTAAGTCCGACGGATTGTGGATTTAATGGCTTAATCGGACGGTGTCGATCTTTTGCGCAGCCTTGGATCTAGGAATCGCCTTAAACTTAGAGCTTAGGGTCTATCCAAAACGGCCCTCCTTGGTCTGACTTTGACAAAAGCCATTTTTAGCATCCGATCTCGGGAGTCTGTTTTGGCAGATGCATCTTCCATTTCGGCCTTGGCTTTACGCAACTGTATGAAGACTTCAATGAGCGGTATGCCCCTTCATGTAAGATCGAACAGGAATAGGGCTTTCAAATATTGGCTGCAAGATTTAGTTTAGCATGTTTTAATATTAATTTGGGTTCTTACATTGTGTAAAACATTGCTTAGAACCCAAATTTGTTGCTCCACAAGGGGCTTGGAGCAGAATGTTCATTTCGACCACGAAGAAAGAGACCATCCCGGTTATTGTTGCATGGAGTGAATGAAAGAATGTAAGATTTGAGTGATTATTCTCATATTTGCTTATAAATTTTGAGTTTCCAATAATCGGTGACACGTAAAACATGGTTGATTTCAAGTTATTTTTAATTCAAGGCGATATAATTCTACAAAAAGGCGAACTTGGGGATGACATTGTTTCTCCAAGATTTTAATGTTTGCCTGACATTTAGTTATGCAAAATTTCGGCCTGGACAAGGAAGTGCATTAAAGTTAATTCGCGGATGTCTTTGCTCTTGGAGGAGGAGTTATGACATCCCACCCCAAATGGCCTTACCATGTGTGCGAGAACAAACTATTGTATACTTCATAGCAAGGTATATAGATGGTGAAACCTTTAATGTACAAACAAAATAAAAGGATATTGCTTGAGACTCCAAATCTTTGAGAAAAGAGGAATATTATGCCTCTTAAGCAGGTTGTTTTTCAATTTCAAATTTGCAAGGTTTCTTGATTGAAGTAATTTTAATGTTACACCGTAGGTAGATCCCCCGAAGCTTACTAATGGCAAAAACATTATGATTGCAAAGAAATGGCAACTCCTTACGAGCAATCATCATGTACCTTGATAGGCTGACATACAAGAGGTATAAATATTTTCTTGGTTGTTAGCTAAAGGCTCGAGTTTCTCGCTACGCAGATTCAACTTTGTTGCTTTTTCTCGCTACGCAGATTCAATTTACTTCTTTCATTGAGTAACAGGACTGAGAAGGATTAGCGAAAAGGCGGCCCTGCTCCTTTCTTTGGTGTCTACGAATTTTCCTCCTGGACGTTCTAGAGAGCTGGGATCACTGAATTCATAGCTACTTTTCTCTTCCTCTACATAACCATCCTTGCTGTTATGGGTTTGAAAAAGCAACCTTGCTTCTTACTGCCAATCGCAATGCATGCAGCACCATAGACATTCAGAGTATTGCATGGGCTTTCGGTAGCTATGCACATGAAAACACACTGGCAGAGCATTGCGGGGCAAAATATTCAAGCAACATCACGACCTATTCCCCATGATGTGGTGGTACCGGTTGAATAAAGCCGACACTTCGATTTCTGCTTTTTTGGGCCAAGGTCATCTATAGAGTCATAGTGCCCAATGTAATGGAAGCCAGCAATAAGAACACACATGCCTGTTATAGTAATACTTTTCGCCACCTTCCCTTTACAAAGAAGCAAGGCGCCATCCCATGGAATTAGCTGTTAAGATCGTTTTCAAAATCAGGAGTGGACAAAGTTTTTCTGTCTATGTTGTGTCCCTATGTGGCCGGGGAGGTGTTCGGATAGACAATCGGGTTCGGGAGATTCTTTATTTCCGAGGGTAAAAGACAAAAATGACGATGTATTCAATAATCACCGACCCTTTATAAGACATAGGTTTGTTTGATAAGTGCCATTCCAAAGACTATTTGAACTTATATTGTCTTGGGAATCATATTGTCTTGGGAATCGAGAGGCTAAGTATCCAAGTGAACCAAATCCAATAATCTCGCTGAAAAGTAAAAATGCATAACACATAATTTATTTGGCACATAGGCTTTGAAAATAGACTCTGGAGCTTCGATGTGGAGGCTGTCATAATTCTAGGAATACTAGAATAAATAGACTTTGGATCTTCGATGTGGGGCTGTCACGATTCCAGGAATACCTGACAAGTTAACGTGATACTTTAAACTATTCATCTGAGTGATAATTTAATGTGAACTATTCGTCTGATACAACATACCAATCTCCATGAATCCTTTTTTTTCTTTGATCATTTCTATTTCTACTAAGAAACCCCTTGATTTTAATATCAGCTTTGTGTATGGCGTCTTAAAATGCCATATTTATTGGTCTTTTTATCATTTCCTATGCATTTTACATTATGTATTATGCATCTTTATGGGTTTATGTTGCAAGTTTTATTTCGACCATTGATTTGGCTGAATATACCGAGGGTTTATGACGGATCAATGGCCATTGAATTTTTGATCAAAAACCTCCTTACACTTCCAATGGTGCAAAATAGACCAATGGTGCCAGATGATAAATAATGCAATACTTTAACAAATGGAGGAAATGTAAAACCTTTAAAAACCACAGAGGAACACAAAAAACTAGCCCAAAAAAGGAATATGACTTCTAACTGCAATTAAACTCCTCAAACATGGAAAAATATACAGTTTGGCATAAGATACGTCCTAGAAATCATAGTCCCAAGCGTGTGAGAATTGCCCTCCCACAATACAAAATGAAATATTGCAAGCTTATCAATGCCCTTTTTTTCATTTGATGATTTCCTATCAAGAAACCATTTTATTTTGGTATCAACTTTGTGTATGACTTTGTTTATTTCAATATCGAACGTAGTCATGGGCATATTCGAGCCTGTGCCATATTCAAATCACAATTAAAACAAACCAAAAAAAGAAGAAAAATGCACAACATATTATGACTGCAAGAAACTGGATTTCATTTGTGAAGTATGAATTCTGGGTAAAGTACAATATTATACTCTAGTCTATGCCCAACAACGCTGGGCATTGTTACTAGTCTATTCGAGTGAATTGTACCAGAGTGTACCAACCTTTTATCAAAGCCTCTCCATCTCACCAGTTGTCAAGAATTCTTGAAAGATTTGAAGGAAACATTAACACAAGAAGAAGAATGCAGCCATTATTTGTTCATGGGCCATTTGTTTTATTTGGAGGATTGGAGTAAAAACAGTGATGTACTCGTTTATTGTATATTCGCATGCTGGGTCTGTGTCTGCATCCCAAATCCGTCAGAACTCAATTACGTTACTATGACATGAGAATAGACACGAAGGTAAAATCATGACTATGCCTAAAAGAAAGGTTAAATCATTCACCACTCATGATTACAAAGTCATGTTCTCGCAATGCTCAAAAAAAGTCGTTCTCTACCCGAGTAACTAATTTTTCCAACATCGCGTGGAGGTTGGGGCATGTCTACTGTGTTTTCTCCTCAAAAGCAATTCGAGCAATACAACATCATAGCTATATACATCACATTTGACCATTTGACCAAAAGATTGCTCAAGACCTTGCCCGCGGACCTCCGCCAAGATTTGATTTAAGGGTGGAGATTGTTTGCGATCGATAATCGCGACGACACCGGATGTTTAAGGAGCTTGGAAAGCCACAAGGATTTTGCTGATCTTACCTCCTGGTTCACTTGCTCTTGACGGCTTGATTTGATTAGGTGATGGAAATGCTTGCAAATATGAGGGAAATTTGGGTATGGGGCTGTGGTAGTGACACTGTGTTACTACGCGATTTGGAAGCGAGGAAGAGGAGGGGCAGGGGCACCACCAAGGCCGTAATCGCTTCCAATAATCGGGCATCTCCATCTGCTCTACTTCTCTAGTGTACCGCAGAGGGTTTTAGGGCGTCTGTCACTTCAATTTGGTCCGCTCTTCTCCCTTCGCCTTGGTTCTGTGAAGCATGTTGTGGTGTCGTCCCCCGCCATGGCCAAGGCGTTTCTCAAAACCCACGATGCCTCCTTTTTTTCTTTCGTCCCAAGTTTGAGGCCGGCCGCATCCTTAGCTACAATTGGTCCGGAGAGCTCGGCGTGTCCGAGCTATGGCCCCGTTCCAAACACATCCGCAAAATCTTTGTTGACCACCTTTTCTCCCCTAAACGATCCGCCAAACCCAAAGATATCAGATCTGAAGAAACTCGCTGCACTCTCCGGTCTATCCTTGAAGATAGCCTTGCACACAACCCCGTAAATCTCACCTCTAAATTATCTAACCTCACCACAAACATCATCACCAGGATCGCATTCGGTAAGAAATTCTTTGGAAAGGGTTGTGCATTAGGTGCAGATAAATTCGAGGAGATGATTCGTGAGGGGTTTCTCTTGTCACGAGTGTTTAATTTGGGAGACTATTTGCCCTTTTGTCACGATTTGATCTGCAGGGTTATCGGTGCATTTATTGGCTGTGCATTTATTGGCTCCCCATAAATCATGACAAAAAGGGCAAATAGTCTCCCAAATTAAACACTCATGACAAGAGAAACCCCTCACTTAATCATCTCCGAATTTATATGTGCGCCTAATGCACAACCCTTTCCAAAGAATTTCTACCTAATCATTCTCGTGATGATGTTTGTGGTGAGGTTAGATAATTTAGAGGCGATTGCATTTATTGGCTCCCCATTTAGACTTGGATTCTAGGGGGTATTGACTCATGGAATAGGGTATTAGACTTCGTGGTTTTCGCATGCACACTTATTCCACAAGTCTAATACCCCTAAGTTAAAAAATATTCCACAAGTCGAATACCCCCAAATTAAAAAAAAATATTAAACGGTGGCCTCAAACTTGCACAAAGGAAACCGAAAATGAATGAACTAACCATCTGCCACGCGGTGATTCATATAATAATAAACTATAATAATTATGGATGTATGTATTCGCTCGCCGTTTCTCGAATCCAACGCTTTTTGGGAGCCAATATTTCTCTCATGAGGGTTATAGGCTAAGAATGGAGGATTTAAGGTAACTGGCCCACCTATGGTGAACTTAACGGTAAAAAATCATCCAAAATATAGAAGGATGGTCCAACTTCTATTTTTTAATACAAATATGTCTTTTGTAGAAGCCGCCTGTGATAGTCAATCGTTCTTTTCCGGAAAATATTACTTGCAAAGAACGTATATTTTCCTTCAACTTGTAGGGGTGCATTCACCTTAATGGTGAGATCTAACCTCCATTGGTGCATTTATATTATGTGCACTCGGGCCATCGATGGTGATAGTACCTTGCCCTCGTTTGGTTCATGTTCTTCATTGGTGCAATCACACATCCACGTATGGTGATGGAAGTTCCCCTGTTTGGTTCACTAATAACACCTTATTGGTGCGGTGATCTAGCCTTCATGGATATGTCTATAACTCTAAATGGATCAAGGAAAAACAGAAATTGATGCACACAATTACCTAAGTTATCTTCATGAACTTTTTTGCTGCAATAAAAATAGCTATAAGAGAATTCAGATGCAAAAAGACAATGAAAAAATGAAGAGGATTTGGACCTCAATTGGCCTTATTATGCAGGCCAATTACCATTTAATTATCCTGCAAAACAAATAGCATTGTAGGTTCAAATATGATTGTAATCTTTGAAAGAAGTTATTGCTAATAAATCATACCTTGTAGAGGAGCCCCATCTTAGATAAGAAAGACCATAGATGAGACCCCTCTAAATCCAAGTGGTATTTTCAAATCAAACAGACCATCAACCATGTTCAAACCTGAATAAATCAGAAATATCAAATTTTAGACACATACATTTGATTGATCATAATAATAAGAAAATTTTCATTTATATTATAATGATCAAAGTCCCAAACTCTTAAGATGAGCATCCGCTTCAATCTCGATACAAATCATCTAAGCATTTTGTCCTCTTATCAGGCATTTCAGAATCACTTTCTTCACTGTCATTTTCAGCCCTTGTTCTTTCCTTCTTCAAATTCTCATCCAAGGTGCAAGGCAAAGCATGCTCCTCTTCATCAAAAGAATTCTGGCAATCCTTGAATATACTATGCTGAACCTCATTTTTGGGTTGCCCCTAGGGGGCAAGCCCTTGTTTATGTGGGTTTATGGCATATTCCAAGCATATGCTAGTATATGCCAGGAATATGCCAATGACTGCTCAAAACAGGCTATCGGGTGTAAATTGGGGGTGGTCGCTATTGTCGGGCAGCGACTTTGAAACCGGCTAACCGGTTTAACAGACACAGGGTTCAGATATCGCGGCTTCTATGGAGTCTTCCACGGCAATGGACGACACTGTTCTATATGCTCTGTGCCCTCATTTTGTAGTAAGTAACAACTTTTCAGAAATTGACGTCCTTTTCGACTCTCGGACCTTCGGACGGGTATGCCTTGAAGATCGAAAGTATGGCATCTTCTTGAAGAGCGTGGAACTTAACTAGTAAAATATGTAAAGCGGCGGTGGTTACGTTGACATTTGGGTAGGTCTCTTATGGAGTAAATACCTTGTAAGGATTGATTATCTTATATTCAATACTCCTTTTTTGCGTTCCTGCTTCTTGATGGAAAGGCCTTTATTTCCATGTCAGAGATTTTACATGTCTGTTCGAGTCCTTATATGATGAGATGCAATGTCTGACAAGAAGCATGTTCTTTCCATGTAGATAAACAATGCTGGCTCCAATGCTTATACATACAAGTCACTTGTGGATACAATAGATGATGCTATATTGTAAGACCAATTGCATGTAGCGAGTCATTTGAAAGCAATTTCTCGGCTTGCATTAATATCGTGTAGGGAAAAAACACATACTGAGAAATTGTGGGAACAAATATGATTGGTGTCATGCTATCTTGTCGGGGAGGTATGTCTGAAGGATGGGATTTGATTGCATGGGAAAGCAGATTGTAAGATATTATCATATGGTGTTATTGATCAAGCAATTAGACTTATGAAAGGACAACCTAGAGGAGGTCATATATTTAACATGGATGAAGCAAAGTCTTGACGGGCGCCAACTCCAAGCCATACATTTGTTTTCAGTTTTTAACTTTAAAGATAAATGTTACAGTGGCTAGACATCAAACTACAATATTTGCCGATTTCAAGCCTTACTTGTTTTCCACATCGGGTTTTGCAAAGCATATGGTGCAACAAAGCGTAGCCTTCAACTGGTTTACTAAGACTCTGCAGGTAAATCAAGCTCTTCGCTTGCCTTTGGGCATGTGTGAGACTTCATAACATTCTTTTAGTGCATATGAAGGCAGAGTTAGGGATGCAAGGAGTAAAGAACGCCATTGTACACAACCTATCCAGATAAGCTTTCTTAACCCTTTGCTACGAACCGCCGCCTTCATTGTTAAGCATCCAAAATCTAGTAGCACACATCAAATCAATCAACTGCCTTTCTGAAACATGGGATGTTGTATTTGACAACTTTACTGTAATAGTAAGTATCCTGGGCAATGTTCTGCTATGGATGCTTCGAAGTCACTTATACCCAAACTGAAGGAAATACAGCCTGTACATGGTACACGTGCCATGGCATGATTGTGCCAGACATACACGCTTTGAAAAGCGGCCCGTGTAAAACGACAAAAGGGGGAGATCGAACGTAAAACGCATGCGAGAGAGGAGTGGAATCGATTTTCGATTTGCAGGGAGGCTAGATCGTCGCTATGTGGCCGGTAAATACTGCAGGAGGTTGAGGTGAACGGGAGGTCCAGGGTCTGCAACAGAACAATGCAGGTCCGTTTTCTTGTTTGGCCGTGTGCTTGCAGGAGCGAGCCTGGTTTTGATCCAAGCGATTGCAGTCAGCAGTTGGATCAATCTGTTTCCTAAGCAGAAGGTGTGACAATTAGAAGACAAGCTTGGGCTATCGGAGCAGCTGTAGAAGTGGCCTTGTTCAGAGGCTAGCTTGGGTTGTCGGAGAAGCCAAGGAAGGAGCCCTATCTCTGAATTGTTTACAGTGGTATCAGAGCCAGGTTCATGGCCAGCAAGCTTGCCTTGACATACCTGAGTAACACCAAAGTATTTGAGGGAGATGAAGCTAGTTTTCAACTCTGGAAAGCCATGATCACACAGGCCCTCAAGGTGGATAAATTATGGGAGCTCGTATCCAAAGGAAAAATGGCTGTGACACCATTCAAGATAAAGAAAGAGGCATCTGGATCAGAAGAAGGGAAGAGGGAAGAGACATCTGAAGATGAGAAGGAGGAAATTGCTAAGGCGATCATCATGGCAAAATTGGGAGGAGACATAGTGCTTGAAATTCAGCACAAGACTCCAGCCGAGATGTGGGAATACCTTCTTGAAAGGTATGAAGCCAAGACTTCTTCGCAAATTGAAGTGTTGGAGATGCAAGTACGCAGCTTGCAGTTTGAGAAGGGTGGTGACGTGACGAGTTTAATAAGGTGTCTACGTTTGCTATTCCACGATTTAGAGGGAGCCAGAGTGAAATATTCCGAGCAACAGAAGGTATTAATTTTAACAAGAGCCTTTCATGATTCTTACAAGGATTTAGTCGTTGGTTGGTTAGGCGACCAGCCACGCTTGATAAAAAGCCCGTGGAAGCAATTAGAACGGAATTGGAGCAAGAAAAGATTGCAGCAGCAAGTGTGAGGGAGAAATCTGTCCGTATGGAAGAACATCCCAATCGCTTTGTATGTGGGAAAGAGGTCGGGACCCAGGTAGAAGCCGAGGAAGAGGAAGAGCACAAATCCAAAGGTTACGCTTGTGAGGATGTCCAAATCGAGAAAGGTGGAGTCGTGGTACAGGAGCATTTCCACGAGGGGAAGGGTCGAAAGCATCATCTATGGCAACTGTAAGTGAACTTGATGATAGCAGTGAGAAATTAGCAAAAGTGGGAGTGCTTAGTGAAGATAAGGTAAAGAAACTGAACTTTAAAGATGTAGTGTCAAATATTACTCTTAGAAATGGCTTGGATAAAACTGACACTGACTTTAGATTCGGGAGCTGAAGTCTCCATAGTCAACTTACCTGGTTTGTTGAATAAGGTTGAGCTAAGTAAAGGTAATCCGAGGGTGCAAATGGGAAATGGCGCAACACAAAAGGTGCGTGGAAAGGGGGAGTTGCAGGTATCAAGAGAAGGCAAGGAAGTTTTAAGATTGCCAGATACTCTATTTGCTCCAAAAATGTTGTTTAACTTAGTCTCGGTTGCAAATCTTGTTGATAATGGATATGATTTACTTTTTCATAAGCATGGATGCAAATTTATTAAAGATGGTGTGAAAATATTTGATGCTGATAGAAGAGGAAATTTGTTTGAGTTTGACATCAAAGCAATCAATAAAATATCTTCCATAGATAAACTGCATACTTGGCATTTGAGGTTGACGCACACAAATCATAATAATATTAGACTTGCAGAAAAGCACAATTTCTTGGATGACTTGATGTGTGAGCATGAAAATCATGATGATATTTGTGAGGCATGCATGTTAGGAAAGCAAAGTAGATTGCCTTTTAGAAATAAAGGCAAGAGAGCACACAAATTGCTTGAGTTAGTTCATTCAGATGTTTGTGGTCCAATGCAAGTTCAAAGTCTAGGGTCGAAATTCTACTTTGCATCATTTATTGATGACTATAGCAGAAGGACTAAGTGTTACTTTTTGAGGTCCAAAGACCAAGTATTTGATGCCTTTAGGCTTTATGTTGCGGAAGTTGAAAGGGAGACATCATTAAAGGTTAAATGCTTGAGGTCTGATCTTGGAGGAGAATACATATCAGGTGAATTTTGCAAATTTTGCCAGGAGCATGGAATTAGAAGACAGTATACATGTCGGTATACGCCGCAGCAAAATGGTGTAGCAGGACGAAAGAATCGCACCATCATGAATGCAGCAAGGTCCATGCTTAAGCATCCGGGCCTATCTAACAGCTTATGGGCGTAAAGCAGGCTTGTCACATTCGAAAAAGGTTGCCCAAGTGTTGCAAGAAAGGAGGCGATGCAAACAGGTTTGACTGACAAAGACAATCCGCGAAGCTTTAAAGTGTATGGATGTTTAGCCTATATGTTGGTCCCCGAAGAACTCAGGAGGAAGTTGGATGATAGAAGCATATGTACTTTTCTGGTTGGCTACGATGAAGAAACGAATGGTTACAGGTTATATGATCCAAACACTCGCAGAATATATGTTAGCAGAGATGTGATATTTAACGAAAACATCATATACAAAGGTAGGAAACTGCTTAGCAAGCCAGAGATGACAGAATGGGTACCCGTAGAATATTTGGAAAATGATTCAGGGGTAAGTAAAGAAGCAATGCACAATTTTAAGGAGACAATAGGTTTACCCATGGAAGATGAAATTGACATTGAAGATGATGAAATTGAGGGCATAAGTGAGCAAGAAGGTACAGAACCAGATGTGGTGCATGAGGTCGCAGAAACTGATAGTGCGCTGCATACTGGGTCAAAGGAGGTGCATGAAGTCTTAGAGCCAGAGGAGGTGCATGAAGTCTTAGAGACTACAAGGCCATATAGTCTAACAACAGCTTTCTAGCTCGTCACTGCTTATGCCCAACCACAACGGTGGGCACCATTACTAGAATAGAATAGAATAGAATAGAATAGAATAGAATAGAATAGAATAGAATAGAATAGACATTAACGTCCCTTGTGCCCTCAGGCCCCTGGACTTGTGTAGCATGGGCGAGCTCCCTGAAAGGGCGCTACTAGCACATCATGCTGTTATGATGTAGCCTTTTCTGAATGCTGACTTTTTTCTTCCTGCTTTACCTCCTGGTGCGGCGTGCGGTGATCGTCGTTATCGGTCGGTTTTCTGCCGGGAACAATTTGTGTGGGGTTTATGAGCCGCTTTTGTGCAGTTCATATTACAAACCCTCTTTCCCTGTGTACTTCTTCTCGTGGTATCATCATCATCATTCGGATCGCGCCCTCGCCAATTCTCTCAGTGATTCTGTTATTGTCATCAGAATATGTACTGGTTGCCTCCATCTTATAGTTCTGTACTTGTCTCTAATGTCCCCGTATATCGGGCAATCGTTAATCATGTGGTTCTCATCACATTGTCGCAGATTCTGCATATCCGGTCCTCCTTATCTATTCCCCTCCACTTGTCATTTTCGATTCTCAGATCATGGCTCCCCATCCTGAATCTAGCCAGGATATCTCTTCTGGCTTTTCCCAATATGTTATCCCGGTACATCTGATGTCCTACCTGTTGATCTGGGTTAAAAACTGTCATGAGCCAGATTGTCTTGGGTCCTGTGTGTTTTTGCAGCCATGCTCTTGTAGCTCTGTCTGCCCACTCCTCATTCCACTGCCCTTCGTTTATTAGGTCGCTCAGGTTTAATCCCATCTCTCTGGTCCATTTTGCCACATCCTTAAACCATCCGCTGCCTATGAGAATGTGTGACTTTGCTGACTCGGTGATTGCAATACTAGACAATTTCCCCTGAAGGTCTTCTGCATTGTCCTTAATCAGGTACCTTATGGTCCTCTCCCATTCTCTCACCTCCAGTGATTTATGGCCTGTTTCGAGGACCATGATTGTCAGTGGCGTATTTGTCCGTACTTTAAATTCCTGTTTGTGCCATTGCCTAAGGATTCCTTCCTATTTTTCCATTTTTTTTTGTCTCATTAGGCCCGGCCCCCAAGCTTCTGCCCCATATAATTGTGTAGTGGCTACTACTACACTGAATAAGTAGCATTTGATGTCCCAGTCAATTATTCTGCTTTTGTTGCAGAAATTCTTCATATTGAAATAACTTCCTATGGCTGATTGGAACCTGGTGTCTGCACACTTAGCCCACTTCCCTGTGCCATGCGCATCATACCCTAGATACCTGTATTCCGTTGCTTCCTCTATTTCTGTTTCCTTATATCTGAAGGGTCTATGCCTGTTCTTATGGCCGAAAATGACTATCTTAGTCTTTGCTAGATTTACTGTTAGCCCAATTTTTTCACAGAATTTTTCTAGAATTTTTAGTAGTCTGTGCATCCCCTTGTTTTTTGTGGCCATCGTACTCAGATCGTCAGATAGCATAATCGGTACCTTCGTGTCTCCTAACGTGAGGGGCGTATTCTTCCCCTTGCTATTACGCTATGTAACCCCTGTAAAAGCATCTATGTATATCCCAAATAGAGTTGGGGATAGCGGGGCAGCCCTATTTAACGCTTTGGTATCACTATCTATTGGTAAAAGCATCCTTCTTGCTCTATCTTGGCATATACCCTATGGTATAGTCTTGCAATCGATCCTACCATGTTTCTTGGGGCTTGCATGTCTATCAACCTTTGTAATAGCTTCTCCCTTGGGGACTGTTTTAATGAGGTAGAATGCTTTCAGTGTAAGTCTGAAGTCTACAAAGCAATTAGATTATCTTTCTTCCTTGTGCTTTGTTTATGTTTCTATTAATATCCAGAAGGGTTACTAGATGGTTCCGTAGTTGAGTGTTCCGCCTGAAGCACGCTTGTCCTTGTGCTCTCATGTTTCCAGCTACGCCCATTTCTTTAATTTGTTGTCCAGTGCCTTTCTGAACCATTTTGCGAAGATGGAACTCACCATTATTGTCCTATAGTTTCCTGGAACTTGCCTGCCTTCCGCCTTATGTAGAGGTATGACCCTATTGTATGTCCAAATGCGGAAGCCATGTATATGTATTATGCCATTGAAAATGTTCGCGGACTGTTTCCCTATTTCGTTTTGAGACATTTGATGTAATTCCTTCGTCGAGACCATATAGATCCGGGGCTTTGTGGTTACCCATCCTGTTTAAGGCTACCATTACCTCTTGCATGTTGAAATATGGTTTATCCGAATCCTGCAGTGTTGGTATTGATACGGGGGATGCCCTTGTCTTATCTGATTTCTCCGGTATTTCTCCCATCCACGTTTCCAATCTCGTCTGCTCATTCCTTGTTTTCATATTCTCCCCTCCCTTCCTTTTGAATCCCCTCCAAAACCTTCGGGGCTGTTTCTTCAGCAATTTTGCCATACCCCATTGGTGCTGCAACAAGTTCTTATTCCATTTTAACTTCAATAGTCTTATGTATTCTGCTTTTTCTGTCTGGTATGTCTCCTTCCCTATGTGCTCTTTGGTTATTCTTTTTTGTTCTCTGCACTCGTCATCATACCATACTGATGCCTTGAAGGCCTTGTTCTTCCTGGTTCTGTTCTTTTTCCCGAATACCTCTGTTGCTATCTCACCATGATGTCATTGAGTATATTACCATTGTCATTCGCATTGTGTTTTCCCATTCCCACTTTTCCATTTCCTCCCTGATCGTTTGTATGAATGTATCTGTGTATTTTTCCTGAAATTGGATTCTCATCCTCGTTTTCTCTTCCTCCTTTTCCCCTGTGTTATTGACATGTGTCGTCCCACCCCATTTGAGTGTTAATTGGATCGGTCTATGACTTTTCCTCTTTCCAGTCGGCCAGTCCTGTAGCATTAACCCTACGACTATTTCCACTGCTTGACCATTCAGAATTACATAGTCTACTATGCTCTTGCCATGTGCATTTTGACTCATGAAGCTCCCTGATCCTCCCCATTTTTGCACTCCATTAGCTATGATTACCCCTGTTGCTGTGCAAATTTCAAGCAATAATTCGCCTTTAGCGTTGAGCTCTGCCTTATCCTCTGTATCTCTCTGCCATTCCTGTGTTCTTGCTGTGTATATTATCTGACCACCCGTTTCATATATGTTCGTGCTTTGTGCCTGTTCTTGTCTGGTTCTGGCAGTTAGATCCCCTACTAGGACCCTGTTCTTTCCATTTCATCATACTTTCCCCTAGGTCCAACAACTCTAGCTTGTCACTGTTTGGCGGACAATATGCTATGATCAGAAATAGGTCTTGTTTGTTTTGCAATTGAATATTCAACACCATGTATCTTTTATTGATATCTGAATGTAAAATACGTACGCTGTTAGCTATACTGTTCTTTACATAACATGCTAGGCCTGCACTTCCCCTCCCTATCTTGAAATCCTTATCTTTCCAACACGTGAACAACTGATATCCCTCTTCCTCTGGCAGCCTCTTGACGTTATGCTCCCATGTCTCTACTAGACATATTATGTCGCAGCTGTGAGCACCCTCTAGTCTCTCTCCGTCATCCCACGGGTACCCGGTACAGTTCCAGTACCATATTGTCAGCGTCTCTTCCCTCGAGGTTGCTCCTTCGGGGTCTCCGTGCCTTCTGTCTTGTTGCTTGTTCTTCTTGGCCTTCCTCTGGTCTTCATTGTTGGGGTTGGGCCCATGAACCCCGCTTGCGTTGTTCGGTCTTCGTCGCCCCACTTCCACTTCTTTCTGCTCCTCTATGCTGATTCCCTTCCAGCGTTATCGCCCTTAGCGCTCCCCCCAAAACTCTGCTCTCCTGCCCCTGCTGTATAGTCATCAGGGGGTTTATGTTTTCCTTCTCCAATTCTGTTGCTTTTGCTTGTCCCTGTGTTCCCACATTTTGTTCCTGCGTCAGGGCGGCCTGTTCTCTTACCCTCTTGTGAAGGTAGACTTTGCCATTCCTGACCCCTGCGTGTATCCCTGCTTGGTTCAACTCCCTGGCTTTGGCTAACTCCCTGTGCAGCCCTTGACGCTGCATGACTGTTAGAGCCTCCTGTACCTTGATCCCATTCCTCAATCTGGATCCCATCCGCAATATTCTTTCTTTGGTTGCCAAGTCCCTCAATGTCAGGTTTATGTGCCTCGATCGCCCTCTCCATTGGCCTGACTGTAATGCCTTGACAATGATGCTCCTGTGTTCCTTGAATACTGTCTCTATCACCTCTGCAGTAACTCGATATATGTCCTCGTTAGGTTTCTCCACTACTCCAATTAGCCTAACATCATGTTTAATTTTACTCTGCTTCTCATATTCCATTATATGTGGTTTTATCCTATCAAATGACTCCCATGCATCTAACTCAACATTTGATTTTTCTAATTCAACCAACCTTTACAGAATTTTTGCTTTCTCCTCTTCAATCTCGTCCATTCTGCACTGCATTTCCTCGTTCGTCCTCTCCACCCCTCCTACCCTCACGTCCATACTGGAGATGGCTAATTTGTTACGATTGCACGTTTCCGCCAGTGCGTTGAGTGCATCCATGCTCGGAATTTTCGATTCTAACTGCTTGTCCATCTGTGCCAGGAAATCCCTAAGGTTCTGTTGGCTCACTAGCGCTTTTGCTGCATCTGCTCTCTTCTGTTGGCTGCTGTTGGTATTATCGGCCATAGTTTCTGTTTGCGAAAAACTCTGCGTTGGCTCTGGACAGGACTATCGTGCTAGACTCCCTCTGGTAAGGTAGCCGTAATACTTCCTTAAGGGGTATTTATTATATCCTTGTAAACGGTCTTTTATTTGAAATCACCGTTTTAATTTTGAATTTTGAATTTCGAATTGCCCATAATTATTCCGCCCGTCTCTTTTATTATTCGATCCTCTCTTGTAAGATACTGTCATATTTCCTCTTCGTCGATTGGCCGGGGATGACCCTCTCTGAGCCAATTAGTTCGGTAGTTGCCTACCGCATTAGTTATGCATTTATGCGTTCAAACATTCCAGCATTTCTGCATTTCTGCATTTCTGTCATTTTGGTGATCTGGGAACCAGTTGGGGGCCGGGCCCACGCTATCCTGGCCTATGGCGGGGGTTATACCCCTCAGTCCATAATTTGCCCCATTCTCCTTTTTGACAATTGGGGTATTCTTCATACCCCGATAGATGTTATATTTTGCTCTCCAGGTATCAACGAGTTTTTATTGGTCCGGGTTACCAGCTGGTGGGTCTAGCCCTCGCTATCCTAGTGTACGACGGAGGCTTAGCCTCTCTGTCCCGTAGCTTGTCCCGTCCACCTTTTACTCTAAGGATCTTGTAACCTTTTGTGCTCTGAATTTCCAGTGGTCCAGTTTGCCAGTCCAAAGTGTGTTCCCTCGATATTTTATCATTTTGTTGTCTGCATATCGTCCATTCTCCTTTATCTTTTCTGTCCGTGTGTCTGTCTGACATGGCACCGCTTTATCATTCTCCCGAGTCTACCACCTTCGCCATCCTTTTTGTGTTTAGATTTGGTTCCTGCCGTGTCGTAGTCCACCTTCCTTGGATTTGCCTGCTATCACCTTCCTTTGTTTGTTGAATGAATCCTGTTGTTGTTTAGCATGCCACCCTCCCATGATTATGTCCATGGGGGGCACGGGTCAAAGTATACCCCTGAGTCTCTTCCTCGTATTATTGTATACCACCCGAGGTGATTTTTGCAGAGTCATAGCAGAAAGGTATGAAGGTATCCGCAGTTCCATAACTAATTGCTTACATTCGGTCTAGAATATAATACTTTAAACAAGAAGCAATTCACACCAAAAGTAGGCGATTTAAGCTACATAGTAAAGCTGTTTTACAATTAACATCCGATATTCCAAATTTGTATTCAAAAAAGTTTCTTTCCACATATACATATTTTTGGCAGATTCAGCCATGCTTAAAACATAGGCCATTCCTCAAACACAGTTCGTTTCTTTTCTCCAAGGATTCACCCGCATCAACTAAAAATTTATATTCAGCCAAGGGCTGATACAGATTAATTATCTTGACGGCTGACAAAGATCACCTATGAAGCAGAAGCTAAAAGAGGTTGATTCAAAAGAAAAACAAAACAGAACATAATATTTTGTCCTATTCCTATTCCTATTCCCTTCATTCCCCTCCACCTTTGGCCCTTCTTTCCGTCCCTCCCTCGTTGCTTTCGTCTCGGCTACTTATTTCCTTTGCTTTCTTCCTGTCGAAGGTTCTCCTAACTTTTTGACCTTTTCCAGATTTCTTGCCATGAAAGCCTGGCAAATAAAATCAACTGGATTTTTCTCACAGCAGTATATGCATACCTTGCCGAAATCGCCTATCATCATATTATATTGGTAGCTGGAAGACTTCTGTATTGCTGCAAGGATCCGAATCCATTGCTGCAAGAAGACTTCTGATTCGAATCGATTGCCCAAGGATGATGGCGAAAAATGCCACTTCAGCGCCATGTTGGAGGTGAATTCTTATAGATGCATATGATCTTTTCTGCATCTCCATAGTGACCAAATAATAAAGCACAAAGCGCCCAAATTCAAGTTGGACTTGATTAATTCTATTCAGTTTCAAATAAGAATTTCTTCAGAGGATCTAATTTGATGACATATAGTTGGTACATGTATTTATTTTACTATGAACCAAGAAAATGGCACAGATTGGTGGTGCACACCCATGGCCTGAAACACAGGTGTTGAATCCATAAACTCTGCTGAAAATTCTGCTTTCATTTCTAAGATGTCGTATTCTATAGAGACACGAAAAGGAGGCTCTGGAATAGGAGGAAAAATGGGCCATATGACTTCTGATGTTGCAAATGAGAGCAAGAATACTGCATTTAGTTTTTCTGGCACCGTAGATTGGGAAAAATAATGAAATTATATGCTTGGATCATTCGTTTTAAAGAATGTTCCATATGCCGCCTAACCTAGAATGTCTCAAAAGGCACTTTATTAGGTTGGATTACAAATTCTAGATTCATAACCAACAATCACTACACTACAAGGCCATATAGTCTAACAACAGCTTTCTAGCTCTGTCAACGCACAAACCAACTATATGGTCCACGAATGATCTTGCCTAACAACGCAACATGTACCCAACTTATGCCCAACCACAACGTTGGGCACCATTACTAGTTTATAATAATGATATAAATAACACAACCAAGGGCATCTTGTGCTATTTTCTTGCTTCAAGCATGTTAATTATGGTACTACAACCAAGAGATAACTTGCAAAATGAAAGCAAAGTTAACTTAAGGCAAGATTCAAACGAGGTGTGGCAAAGGCAAGCAAAGGTTTTTCTCTTGGCATGGTGAAACCAAATGTCTCGGTGAAGTCGATTTTACCAATAACTTCCCAGTCGAAGGTGTGAAGTAGACGTGCTAGAATTATATGCACGATAGGAAGTGCCAGGGGCATGCCAGGACACATCCTTCTTCCAGAGCCAAATGGAATAAGCTCAAAGTGATTGCCCTTGGGATCTATGTTGTTGTTGATAAACCTGTCAGGATCAAATACATGGGGATCTTTCCAAACCTTAGGGTCTCTTCCAATTTGCCAAGCATTCACGAGCAAGTGTGTGCCCTTTGGGATATGGTAACCTCCTACATCACAATCCTGAGTCGACGTATGAGTAAACAGCAAAGGCGCTGCAGGATGGAGCCTAAAGGTTTCTTTCACAACTGCCTGTAAAAAGGGTAGGTTAGGAATGTCATCTTCGTCAACCAACCGCTCAGATCCGACCACGTCATCCACTTCCTGCTTGATACGTTGGATGAGCGAAGGGGCTTGCAAGAGTTCTGCCATTGCCCATCCCACCGTGGTAGAGTTTGTGTCGGTCGCAGCAAACATTATGTCCTATGCCATTCAACACTTTAGAAAATACTATGATTATGAATAATCTAATTTTACAATTCAATAAAATACCTCAATTATATTCAAACGTGTTCTAATAAATTAGGCCAGCTATATTCAAACCTGAGTATGTGATTTTACTGCTTCCAGATCTAGCTTTGATCCTTCTTCCTCGCTTTCCGCTTGCAGCAAAACCCTCACCAGATTATCCCATCCATCCCTTCTGCCTTCTGCAAGATTTTTCACCTCTTCATCAACAATCCTTTGAAAAAAAGCATCCAAATTCTGGTGTAAATCCTCCATTCTTCGCCTGTAACCCTGCAGATCAAATCGTGACAAAAAGGGCAAATAGTCTCCCAAGTTAAACACTCCCGACAAGATAAACGCCTCACGAATCATCTCCTCGAACTTATCGGCCCCTAATGCACTCCCCTTTCCAAAGAATTTCTTACCGAATGCGATTCTGGTGATGATGTTGGTGGTGAGGTTAGATAATTTAGAGGTGAGATTTACGGGGCTGTGAGCAAGGCTATCGTGAAGGATAGACTGGAGAGTGCAAGAGGTTTCTTCAGATCTGATATGCTGGGTTTGGCGGATGCGTTTGGGGGAGAAAAGGTGGTCGACAAAGATTTTGCGGATGTGTTTGGAGCGGGGGCCATAGTCGGAGACGCCGAGCTCGGACCAGTTGTAGCTAAGGATGCGGCCGGCCTCAAACTTGGGACGGGCAGAAAAGGAGGCATCGTGGGTTTTGAGAAACTCCCTGGCCATGGCGGGGGACGAGGCCACAACATGATTCACAAAACCAAGGCGGAGCGAGAAGAGCGGACCAAATTGAGCTGACAGACGCCCTAAAACCCTGTGCGGTACACTCGAGAAGTAGAGCAGATGGAGATGCCCAATTATTGGAAGCGATTTCGGCCCTGGCGGTGCCCCTCCCCCTCCTCTTCTTCGCTTCCAAATCGCGTAATAACACAGTGTCACTACCCCAACCCATACCCAAATTTCCCTCATACTTGCAATTGCAAGCATTCTCATCACTCATCACACTAGTAAGGGACTGTGCCTCGTGACGGCACACTTAACAGGAAAAGTGATCGATGGAGGGCCTTCATTGCTCGGATCTGGGCAAGCAATGGCTACTTGCTCTCTCTAATGACCCCTTAGAGCCCTTGCTGTTGGCAGTCTGTCCAAAACTGGGGCCCTTTCTGTAAGCTCAGAAATGAACGAAAAGAATAACTGTTAGTTATTTGAAAGGAACGGAAATAACAAGTGTGAAGTTCGGAGCATTTTACGGAAATCCAAAAGTGGCCCTTAAGATAACTGTTTCATCCTCACAATTATTCTCTGTAAAGTCAAGCCAGATGGAAGAAAATAGTGCCTGTTCGTTCCATTTTTGAGGCATGTAATCTTTTGCCCAGCAGTTACATCAACTCTTGCTGTTACATTAACAAAAATAATGATAAGTCTAATAGTGTTACACAAACTGTGATGAATTCAAATGTATTTTAAGAACACAAAAGTGCAGTGCATTATTATGCAACTCTGTCCTCGTGCCATGGTCTTGGAATATTTGATCAGCATCGATCAAAGAGGCGGCTTCTGGCGAGGGGTGCTCAGCTTAGTCATCAGAAACCAGTACTGTGACCTTCTTCCTTTACTTTTTTGGGTTGCCCCTAAGGGGGCAAGCCCTTGTTGAGGTTGGTTTATGGCATATGCTAGGTATATGCCAATATATACCCAGAATATGCCAATGACTGCTAAAAACCCATCATAGGCTGTAAATGCTCGGTTGCCCCTGTTGCTGGAGAGGAACTGTCGAAACCGGCTAACCGGTGCTACTGCCATCGCCTCTAATGCATTCATCTGCAATACTGAATGCATTCACCTGCAATCTAATGCATTCATTTGCTCGTCACACAGAATAACTACGCTCAAGTCTGCAAGAACTTTCGATTCTGGCAGTAAGAGGGAGTGGGATTTTTCCAGAGTCGAGCATCAGTTCACTGAGACTAATATGCCAAGCATGTTGGCTCCGGCAATGCTTTATCATACCTCCTATAGATGCAGTAGATCAAGTAAGTGTACTTTTCACCGGACCCTTTCCATGCTAAAAGAACTTAGAAAGGACAAAATCTAGGTTTTGTACTATACGTTGAGATCCCATGCATGGCGTCGGCTTGCTCTAGTGCTCAATGCTCGCCCCAGGTTTTGCTATACAGCTAATCCGAAGAGAAGAAAAGAAGCTGAAGCTCGGGTATGTTCTTTTCCTTTTCTGATGATTAAATAGAGTCATTATGTTGTTTAGTATGTTCTTTCTGGCAATCTGCCAAAGATGGTTCAAAGTTGTTTCCTTTTTCGCATTGAGCTGCTTTCAGATAGCATTATCTCTAATTATTACTTGCGAAGTTTTCCATAATAGTCTCTAGTGGCACGTTTTGCTGATATGTTATTCTATTTAATAGTGTCTGTTATGTTTCCTGAGTTTTAATGTTACCTTTCTTCTTCTGTATTTTGTGGACAGAAAAAACTAAAGGTATCAGTGAAAGCAACACAAGCATCACTCAGATTTGTTGAAGGTACGATGGTTTCTAAAATTAGGTGTTCTCCTGCATTTGTAACATGTTAAAGTTAGTAAAGTTTATGCCATGATCGTAATTCATTTATTACAGCTCGTAGGGTTCATGATCCTGAAGAAGACGCAGCAAGGAAAGAGAAAGAGGCAAAGGCCAGGGAAGAGGAAGCAAAAGCAAATAAGTTTGGCTTTGGGACTTATCCACAGAATTAAGTTGGCATTACTGAGTGATGCCAAAATTTTCGAATCACATGGGGGATTAAAAACGATTGCACAGCAACTGAATGTTTTTCTTGACATTGGTATAATTGGTGACGAATCAGACTTGTCCAAGAGGCAAGAAGTCTATGGATCTAATACATATCCAGAGAAACCCCCCAAGGGGTTCTTCAGTTTCGTTTGGGATGCAATGCAGGACTCAACATTGCTTATTTTGGCATTTTGGCATTGTGTGCAGTAGTCTCACTAGGCATAGGAATACCTACAGAAGGGCTAAGAGAAGGATGGTATGATGAGGCTGGTATACTTCTCAGTACAGTACTCATCGTTGTTGTGACAGCTACAAGTGACTATCAACAGTCCCTGCAGTTCCGAGTTTTGGAGAAGGAGAAAAAGAAGATTTCAATTCAAGTTTTGAGAAATGGAGAAAAAAGGAAGATATCCATATATGACCTTCTAGTTGGTGATATTGTGCAGTTGTCAATTGGAGACCAAGTTCCTGGAGATGGTCTCTACATATCTGGCCATTCATTAACTATTAATGAGTCAAGCATGCCAGGTGAGAGTGAAGCAAAACACGTAGATGAGGAGAACCCTTTTATTTTGTCTGGGTCAAAGGTTGAAGATGGAAGTGGTTCAATGTTGATTACTGCTGTAGGGATGAACACTGAATGGGGCCAGCTGATGGCTATACTTGGCGAAGGAGGTGAAGATGAAACACATCTGCAGGTGAAGCTGAATGGGGTTGCAACTAGGATTGACCAAATTGCTGTAGCTTTTGCTGTTGTCACTTTTATTGTTCTGATGATCAGGTTTATTGTTACAAAAGAAGACCTCCGCCGCTGGGGTGCTGAAGATGCCATTGACATTGTCAACTTCTTTGCCTTTGTAGTAACCATTGGCAAACAATTTTTGAGCAAAATAGTGGAAAGATATATGCTAAGAGGACCTGTTGTGGCAAAGAAGGATGGTAGCATGGGCAAATATCTGTCAGAAGCAAGCAAGGAAATTATAGAGCAAAATCACCCGAGCAACTGCATCATGACGTAGAGCTACAACTTAATCAGGTAACCAATCTTGCATCTCCAAAATCTTCTTATTTGCATGTTTGAAAGAATCAGATACAAGGAAAATACGCTGTTAAGAGAATAATGTGCAGCACTTGGATATTGTTTACATATTTTCTGTAATGTTTTTAGCAAAAACTAAAAACTGGAATTTACCTCTTACTTTTTGCAGCCATATGTTTTTGAAACTTCATAACTGGAAGCTATAATGTTAGAATGGCATAATCAATCAAAGCACTGCGGGCACTGTGGAACAGCTACAAAATCTCTAGAGGCATGACAATGGCAGCAATGTACAAATGAGAAGTGCAAGCATAAGTGCTATCCTCGTACTGATCTTGTAAGCTTTGAAAGAAATAATGCCTATCAATCTTTAGCTTAAATGCTACAATCTCTGGAACAACCTACTTTCATCTGCAGTCAGTAATTATGCGTGTTATAGACAAAGAAAAAGACTCTGCCTTGTTGGGTCGACAGTCACGGTTTGTTCCACGTCTCTGGAGCTATCTTGCTGGTTTTATAGAGGTGAGACTCTTAACTTCTTACATGTGAGTGCACTTAGATACTGTACTGTAATTTCTTACTTGTTAGTGCATGCCAGGAATACCAATGTCTTCCATTATGCTGATGTGTGGTTTGAATCGTAATTGTTTGCTATCAAACAATCATGACCTTGGTGTTCATTTCTATTAAGTTGTCTATTTTTTTGTACTCCATTTTAATTTGCACAGTGATGCACCTTTGAAGATGTGAAAAAGTAATGAATTCATAACCTAGCACATCCTTTCAGTCTGGTGAAAGTCTAGAGGAGGCTGTACGACGAGAGATGAGAGAAAAAGCTGGTATTGATGTTGGAGAAGTGGTATACCACAGTTTACAACCTTGGCCATGTACATTCTTTTCTTTCAGAAACATTAATATACTCTCTCCACCTGTTGTTTTTCCAGTTTCCATAACATGTTAGTTTTTGCAGTAGGGACAAGCAGCATGTCATGCCAGCTGATGATTGGCTTTTTTGCATTTGCAAAATCGTTCTCCATCCATGTTGATAAAAAGGAGCTTGAAGGTAAGAGCAGCAACTCATGCTTCACAAGATTCATGTAGAGGGCAGAACATAAAATCAGTTTCAATTTCTTATATTTATAGATGCACAGTGGCATAGTCGAGAAGGCATATAGGAGGCACTAGCTCAGATGAACTACGAAAAGGTGCAAGAAGACTCTGTTTTAAAAATTAGGCAAAGATGTTTAGGCAAGGATGCAGAAGGAAGCTTGGCGAGGTCAGGAACGACTGAAGCCACAAAGCTTTTTGTGCCAGGTCCTTATGCAATTGTGCACCATCTCATTGCAACATGGGCTGCAAAGGGTTCTGCATTTCTAAGCAGAATTTGACTCAAAACTTTTATTTATGCGACTGTGATTTGTATAGTATGCAGGGATATGCCTGAATAGTAGTATTGCTAGAAGTTGTAATGTAAAGATAGTGAGATTTTTGCAGAACAAAGCTGTCTTGATTTGTTTTGATGCGTTGATGCCTGCAACATCTAAGGATGCATTTTCATATGGAAACATGAATTATATATCCTTCCAACTTGATCTTCAAGGGAGATTGAGTAGTTGACTCCGTATTTCAACTTACTGACTCTAGAAACAAATACATGTATACAAATGCAACGCCATTGCTAGTACCAAATTCCAGTTAAGCAATATATGAAATTTGAAAAGTGAAATCTGAAAATTTGACATACTCGCTATCATGGATTATGAAGGAGTATGTCATCTTTCACTCATGTGTTTGGGCAAACCATTCACGTATACAGCCTATTCGTTTGATCGTCTTCTCGATCTCTATTAAATGGCTAAGTCCGTTGCATTAACGTTTTTTTTCCATAGGAGCTTGATTGCATC
Source organism: Isoetes taiwanensis (assembly GCA_021234155.1). Taxonomy (NCBI): domain Eukaryota; kingdom Viridiplantae; phylum Streptophyta; class Lycopodiopsida; order Isoetales; family Isoetaceae; genus Isoetes; species Isoetes taiwanensis. The sequence goes on from JAJEKV010000797.1 coordinate 57,954, forward strand.
CCATAAACACATGATATGGAACTATCTTCAATGGTTTATAATAAAATGGCTACGCAAATCGTAGCATAGCAAGCTTGCCAACAAAATGTGTTTTCATACAAACATTGTTATTATTAAGACATTCATAGGGCGTACATTTAAATGATAGTGTAGTGCTATGATACAATGATTTCGAGATGGCCATTCAATCTTCGTCATATCACACATTAAAGGATTCAATTGAAAATTGGAAGTTGCAGCCATATATTTGCTATGCAGCCATATGGAAAGTATTATTACATATGGAAACCATATGTTCTTATTTATTAAAGCATTACCTGTGGCTGGTGGCTCTAATATCATGATGATGACTTCCAATATCTTTATCTCCCTCGTACTTGAGCCAAAACTTGCAAAACTTTTAATTTTTGAGCTGGACTAATGTGTTACGAGGAGGTAACATCTGTATTTAACATTAGTTTTGTTGAGATCAACAAAGTTAAACAATCATGAAATTATTCTTAGCTCGGAGCACTACGCATCAAAGTCTATGTGCACATTCCCTTCAGGATACCGGAGGGCAACCCTTCGTGCGCAGCACCTTGTTATATTTATACTCTTTGAAATAATGGGATCTAGATGTATTGAAATATGAACTGCTTCACCCCATGCATTGTATTATGGAATTTATTTGTTGTTTGTTAAGGGCAGATAAGAGTTCTCTAAATATAAGCTAATGGACCAAATACCAAAACCAATGAGGCCCATTGTGATTATTTATGAGGGCCGTCATTTGTCCAATTGCTCATCCAACATCCTGCCTGATTAAAGCTCAGAAATACCCTATTTGTTATGATTGATGAGCAACTTGGAAGTGCAAGCTTGTTAGTTGTCCCCCCTCGTGTTATCTGCAGTAAATTAGAAAACTGAGCCATGGCATTTAAGTTATCATTAGTCATTATTATTGTCTTTACTATTCATCTGACCCATTGCCTGATGGCCTTGCAGTGTCTAGGGAATACCGAAACATCTAAAGCTATGAGAATATGTCATTAGAGAAAATTGTGGACAACAATAACTTAGATTCAATAAGAAATAATGACAAAACTGTGGACAACAGTAAATTAGATTCAATAAGAAAAAAAATCTATATATTCTTCTCCTTTCAGCTGTGTAGGCAAAAAAACAAGCCAAACACAGACCCTGCATGGGGAGAAGTTAGCAGACATGCTACATAAGCAGAAGTGGCACAAGCGCAATTTCAGTTGATTATTTAAATAATACAAATATTGTTCGCTAATCCAACACAAATTTATAATCATGTCTGTTGTACCTACAGATTTTCTTCACTGAACATGTTAAAGGGAACATCCCCCGTTATGAGGGAGATCACAAAGTTTGCTTTAGTGGTTGGTGTGTTTTTGAAATTGACACATTTGAACTTTTGCTGTTTCACTGATATATTAAGTTCAGCACAGTTCATGCAAGCATTACAATTACTTTTTGATGTATATTGATTTTTGTACCTATTTTGAATAAGAATCCAACGTAGAAATACTGAAATACATTGTTTCTTATTTGTTGTCTGAGAAATGAAAGGGTCACATCTTCGTGCCAATACTTTTGTAAATTATTTCTCACATTCATAAACATTTCGGTCATGTTTTGGTTTTTTCCGAACAAGGTGTGTTGTCTGGATGGTTTTCAGATTGTTGTTAGACCATGATGGTCGAACTCCTTACAGTTATGGTGGGCATTTAGGGCCATGCCAGGCCGGACATAAATCTGTAAAAAAAATTGATGTATAATGATTGTTACATAGCAAGTAAGTAGTTGGCTATTAAAGGTCCTATGTGGTCTATTGAAGGTCCCAAGTAGTCCATTGAAGGGTACTTAGTGGTCCATTGAAGGGCACTTAATGATCTATTGAAGGGCACATGTGGTCTATTAGGGTTAAATTAGCCTTCTGACTTAAAACCTTCGTAGCGAACTCCAAATTTATCAAAAACTGTGATGTGTGGGATCAGTTGAAAGCTAAAGAGCCAACCTACAATATGGTATGTTAAAAGGAGTTTAAAAAAAAAAAAATTAGTCCATCATAATAACATTTGTTTCTTTAAGTGGGCGCTTTATGGGCACCCTCCCCCTATTACATATTACATTTCGATCCCGCAAGTTATCGAACACAATTCGTGCCTCCAGCAAGGTTTCACATTTGACATACATATCAACCAATGTATTTGACAAAACAACATCAAATTGAAGCCCACTTGAAATAATTTGTTCATGAACCTGCCTTCCCTTCTCAATAGCCCTAATGATGCTGTACACATTCAAGACACTAGAAAATGTAACTTTGTCAGGCTTAAATCCCTATTCCAGCATATTATAAAAGCAATTGAGTGCAAATATGCCTTCACCCTGATGGGCATAGCCAGAATCACATCATCATAGACATCAAAATAGAAATCACACACTCTACAAGCATTCCATAAAGTCTTCATGTTCTTATGGCTTTGTTGCACTTGTAATCTTACGACAAATGAGTATGCTTGCCCTTTGGACATCACGCCCACCTACAAGTACCTAGGGGTGGAGTTCCCCTCCTCGCATTTCTGGCTGGGGGCTGCGTCTATCCGCTTATGGTATTGTGGCTGGAAAGCGCTTTTATGCCATCTTGTTTCAGCCACGGTGAGCAGAGCTCTATGATTGGGGCCATCGGGTCACATCTGTTAGGGAGCATCGGTCGAGCCACGTCCTTCAGACGGGTCGAGGTTTGGGGCCCGATGGTCTCTTTGGCGACACTGGAATGACTTGGGCGGTGGCAGAAGGCATTTTTGGCCGCGGGCACTTGGGTGAAACCTTCAGTCCCCTATCGATTCGCCAAGTAGCCCCGGATTCTTGCCACTTCGGTAGGCAGCCCTTGCTAGACACATCGTCTATTTTCGAGAAAGTGGTTACTATGGGTGATGCTCGGCTCCGCTTTTGGCTTACACCGTGGCAATGGGTCATGCTTAGGGCCTGTTGGAGGGGTAAGAGAGATCGCTGGTTCGCCCGGATGGAGCGATGCGGGGAGCATAGATGCGTGGGGGTGGACCACAATGGGCCGTCGTGGACAGCACGGGGAGTATCTAGGCGCTTGTTTCCTTGGCAAGCTCACGGGACCACGGGTGCTCTAGAGCATGTCAAAATGGCCCATTACAAGGAGCACATCAACCAGAGTGTTAGCCGGGGCCACTGGCTCTACTGCGTTCCCGGTGCCCACTGAAAGCCTTGCGGACTCATTGCCTCCATTACGCCGCAGGTGCCCACCATCTTCGCGATCGAGGCGGGCGGTGGATTGGGGAGCCCCGCCGGGGCAGGATTTCTGTCGATCTTTGTCAAATGGGTGCCATTGAGGATGAGTCTCACACTTTCGAGTTGCCCGGCGTTGGTCGGTCCGGGCGGATCACGCTCCCTTAATGCGGGCCGGACTTGCCCTTATATTTCTTGATGAACACACCGTCGATGCGTGCCACCGGGTCATTACATTGGGAGGTCTTGGACCTCGCGAGGTCACCTTTGCCCCCCTTGGCCGCTCTTCGGTGATTAGGCCGGGTGCAGTACATGACTGTATATATTTGGGTGTTCTTGCATTTTATATGTTAGGACAGTTTGTCAGCAGGCTGATTGCTGCCACGGTTTTTCCCTCGAAAACCCTTCGGGGCGGGGGTTTTTTAATCCGGGCAGTAATCCGCTTGCTGCGTTTTTGTATTGGGTCCCATAGACCGATTGGTCTCCGTGGACGATAAAAGTACCTTCCTTCCTTCCTTCCTTTGCACTTTTCAATACCAAGAAAAGCACATTTCCCTTTCCCACAAATTTGGACACAAATTTGGGCTTTTTGGAACCCATATATTTATTATGTTCAACTACCCTACAGAGCTGGCAAAGTATCTTGGGGGTTGTTGCATAAAGTGCTAGTCCACTTATCTGTTTGATCTTCCATTTTTTTCGGATCCATAGGATATCATGCTTTCCACTTCATTCCCTTAACCTTATTTTCTTCGGTGGCATCCCACATGTTACCCCAATCTCTCATTGTCAACCTTTTGGGAGGCTCTTCAGTGCAATGTTTTTCTCTTGGACCTACGTATCGAAGTCGATTTTCCAGTGGCAGATATCTCTTGAAGTTTGCATAGACATTTTTGTGCAATGTCGTTGACCGGCAGAGTTCAACTGTTCAAACCCACACAAGTGGCATGCCGCATATCCAGACACTTGGAGTCCAGAGAGTTCATACAAACCAGGCCAATCGCTCGTTGTCCACATTAAGATTGCTCTCAAGGTAAATCTTCGTTCAGCACGAAGTTCTCTTGAGACATCGTAAACTTCAATATCTTCACTCCACAATGTCAGAAGCTCATCAATAACTATTTTCAGATACGGATCTAGACTTTCCGGCTTCTTCAGTCCTGGAACTAATAGTACTACCATTAAATGGCTAGTCTTCATGAGTAACCACGGTGGTAAATTATAGTTGATCAACACTACTGGCCAAGTTGACCACGTGGCCGATTGACGTCCATAAGGATTAACAACATCCATTGCCAACCCTAATCTGAGATTTCGTGGCTCCCTTCCAAATTCCGGCCATGTTTCATCAATATGCTTCCATTGCTTGCAGTCACTAACCATGCGAAGTACATTGTCACTCGACACATTAGCAGCACACCAACCCATGAGCGAAGCTAGAGATTCACATCGAAACAATAGCCTTATGCGAGGGATCAATGGAAAGTAGCGAACCACCTTCATCGGGACGGTCTTACCCTTGGCATCCGCGCTTCTTGTAGATGTCATTCGGATAATAAACCATGCAATCATTTGGACAAGCGTGAATCTTATGGTAGCCTAAACCAGTAGCTGCCAATATAGTTTTTATTTCATCACGACTTTTGGGCATAGTGTTCCCTTGTGGGAGTATTTTCTCTTGCAATAAGCTGCATAAAATAGCCCTTTACGTATACATTCAACTACAAATTCAATAAGTCAAGTGATTGCAATTGTACTTACTCTAACAAAGCCGTAACACTGGCATTGCTCCATTTGAACTTGGTTTGAAGGTTTAATATCAATAAAGATGTTGCCAATCTAGATATGCTTGCACCTGGATATGATACTTTATGCGCCTCCTCCAATAAAACGTGATCTTCACGACCATCGCTAGGAGTATTTATATCGTCATCTAGGTCATTGTCGAAGATTGGGCCAAATGCATCTAACATGTCGGCTATGGGTTCCTCAACTTCCATGAGGTCGTCCACAGTGGCATTGTCGTCATCTTCATCGTCATATTCCTGTTCATCTTCATCATTGTACTTTTCATTATGCGTTGTGCCCATGTTTGTACCATATTGCTCAATGTATTCTAATTCTGCTATCCGCAATGACTTTTGATGTCGTCAATTCAGTACGCTTGGATGTGGTCTCATATCCACTTGCCTACCCTGCACGCCAGATTAAACGAAATATATACGTGATTGATACATGCATTGAGAGCCCGTGTTTGTTAAATTTTAAGCATTTAATAATGAATAGAATAGAATAGAATAATGAACGAAATATAAAATCTTGTGTCATAATCAAAGCACATATTGAAGATAAATGTGTATATATAATACACATTTATCTTCAATATGTGCAATCTCTTTTTTTTTTTTTTTTTTTTTTTGATTGAAGGCCGAATATATGTGCAATCTCATTCCAACAATTGGTAGTTTCAGGATTCTCGATAGAGCTATTAATAAAAGCAGCAAGGTTTCCATGCAATTGAGGACGACCATCAATGTATGTGAAGCTTGTGTAGTCATTGAGCTTGGCTATTGTTCGTGCATTTGAATTTAGGCCATAGATGAGCATGCGCCACTAATGCTTACTCAATTTATGCCAAGTGTCTGAGTTATATTCAGGACCTACATATGTCATCAAAGGAACAGTCGTACCATCTTTGACTTTTGTATTCGTCATAATATATAATCCCAGGCCAGCACCGGGGACCCGACTATTTTTAATCATGTACTGCCTACCCCAATATGTAAATTGCTCCCCATAAATAATTGGCTTGCCCCTAGGCCATGCACTGAATTTCTTACGATCTTTGTCTGTAAAAGGCTGGACCAAATGGACTAGTGAAGGTGGAAGATTATTTTCTTCTATATGATCTAGTACATTCCAATTTTGATGAACATTGTCATTCCCTCCAATCTTGGCAACGACCATTGCACGACGAGTTCTATCACGTAATGGGATACTCTTTGCAGAAGTTGATGGCTTTCTTTTTGTAGGATTTTCTATGAACGCATTCATAGTATCAACATCATCTACTTCCAATGACAACATAACCCCAAAATCTATATACTGCTTCGAGCTCACTTCATTCTCAATTTCTTCCTAACAAAATACAAGCAAACTAAGTTAAGACGTCGATTCAAGTACATGAGAGTAGTTGATTCAAGTTCATGAGATTCGTGTATTATACATCGTTGGAATACCCCACATGTGCGTCCGAGAGCATTGGATTTATCGGCCATTCACCATATTTATCAACATGGTCGAGGACAGTCTTCCGCATCTGTTTTATTTGTCCTTTGCACATCGAACAATTGCAATATAACCGCGCTGTCAAGTACAACTACAAAAAAAAAAAGTAACATCAAGATATAAAGTTAACTAATCATTCGAAACATGTTTATGGTACATACATCGGCGGCATTCATTTCATGCACACCACCAAAGCCTCTAGGAAGACTCAGTCCACTGGGTCTAATTGGACTATTTGTGGCAATTGTTGGGGTAACATCCTTGCGCAAGTCGCCATGTAACATTCTCAAAGCTTTCTGTTTCAGTTTACGTTCATATTCCTTCTGACATTCGTCCATGTTATTTTTACTAGTAAAATATAAACTAGCAAAAAGGCACGCCAGGGGTTGTGGCCGGGCAAGATCAAGCTAAAAACTATCACAAGGGCCAAACAAGGTACTCAAGTTTTTTTTAATCTTGAGGTTAAATTGAACTGTATGGTTACAACCCCTAGGCAAAAAATAACATTAAAAACATTAACACTTTGAGTGCATGTACGATCAATGTGTATGATCAATATCATTCTTTATGACTCTTGCTTTGCATGTGTATTATGGTGATTGTAGTATGCTCACAAGGTATCTAGATTGAAACACTCCAAACATAATCACGACATGCTAGATTGTGTTTGCTAATTGTCGATTTTATCCCCAAGTTATGATGTCTTGCAAGTTTATCTATTATTCACCTTTTTTCTTAAGCTTTTAGCTCATATTTGTAGGGGTTAAGAAATTATTTGTGAATAATTGAGCACACTAACTTACTTCACTAGTTTGTATTAGATAATGGGTCTTTTACAGCCATTAATAGTTAAGACATCTTTTGTCCATAGTACTCTTGTTCAGCACTCTTGTCCACATATAATGTCATATATGATGAATATAGATTTCAACTTAACATTGCAACTCTTTCTCTCATAGCTTGGTTATGTAACGTGGACACTTATAAATTTAGATTTGATCTTAACACTGCAACTATTTCTCCAGGCTATGTAACTTGGACACTGCATTGTATTGGACACTGCGCTGTATCTGTTCAGGCAACCTATGGCGTCATAATCTTCAGGCTCAGACTGCTCGGAAACAAAGCAAGAAATTTAGGAGAGCACCCAAGTGGTGGAAGATCCATGACCACAATGTTTCTTGCTCAAACGCCTAATGTAAGCATCTATAAACTAGAGAGAGAAGTTTGATATGATTGAATGTTCCTAACTTTGCAATTATATTTTATACTACCAAGGGCACTAAATGGAGCTCAACATCCAGGAAATTCATCTTATTCTTTTTAAAATGTGTATCCATAGTCATTGTGGCCTGAAGAAATCAAATAGAGGCCAGTCTTGAAAGATTGTAGATCTAGCAAGGGCTGTTTAATAATTGAAGGAAGACCAACATGTCAAAAAGTTCAAGCAAACAAGATTTAAGGCAAAATAGGTGCATTTAATATACCTTCATATTCATAGGTATTCATGACATCCAGCATAAATTTTTGCAGCCATTGCACCCAAAGGGCCAATGGATAGGGAACTTTAAGGCTAACAAGCTTACAGTGCTTCCAGCGACAATAAAGCTTACACCATGGTGAAAATCCATAGCCAACCCTGTGACGTCCCCTACTCGTATACGGTGCACTCATCGTATACAAACAGGAGTTCATCCCCTATACCAGCTCCACGCTGATACAAGGCCCTCCACACATCACTGCAATCCAGTGGGAAGAATGAAGGTGTCATTTACCCTGTCTCCCTCAGGGCCTACCTAGCTGCGGAAGCGTAAACATATGTAAGTACATATACATCAAAGCACATCATGACCATCTCGAAGGATGGCTCACCACATATCTGCATAGACAAAGATCAGCACAATACAAAGGAAGTTCCTACCCAAGGCTCATTAACGTGGATAGACCGACAAGCTTGGGCCTCCGAGTTCATTGCGCGCATTTAATCATGACAATGGATTGGGCTGGCATAAGAACATGGCATTGGGTTGTCCACTCCATCCGCCCCTCCTGTGCACACTTTGCAGAGTAGGTTGAAAAGTGTTGGGACGATCAGAGAATTCGCCGGTGCATAGCCAAAGGGGCTATTCGGGTTACATCTCCCAGTCCCGATGGGGCAGCTAGGGATCACTCCCTCCAGAGATCTACATGCTGACCCAAGGTGACTAGAGGGCCACTGCCCTTATTCGACTTAACCCACTGGAAGGTGAACTCCACCCCACGGGTGTCGAGCCCATGCCTTACCCACACTCAGTGGCAAGCCATTAGACCTAGTCACTCTGATCCCCGGTAGGCCTTACACACCAGAGGGATCGGTCAAGGGTCAGAACACGAACCTCATTCTAAGCGGCCTGGCCCCCTTCACCCACAACCAGGTGGGATTCTTGTACACAGGCCGAAATCTAGTAATGCACTAAGAGGGACTATCTAGGAGCATCATCTACTAAGCTTCAAGTCTCTACCCCCCTTCCCAATACAATGAGTCCACAGAATACATCCGTCCATCATATCAACATAAGGAATAAAGAACTAATCTATCTCATAGAGTTAGGTTCTTTAGTTAGAGTCAATCTTGGCTACTAAGGGTGATTTAATAGGCTAAACCTACTGGTTCGAAGGCTGGAATAAGGTTTAGGCTATTCAATCGACAAATACCGATCCCCGGTTCACTCCTCTCGATCCAAAGGCGTCCATGTCTACGTTGCTCGCCGAAATGCGGTCGAGGAGGACGATCGACAAGTTGGGGCGCCTGCATGCATCGTGGGAGTTGGAATTGACTCCTCAGGCGCGCGAATCAGAGCTCGGAAGGTCTGTGGGCGAAAAGGGAAAGTTAGGGTTTGGTGCCTTATGTAGGCTATCAGTTAGGTTTAGGGTTTCCATGACCCTTGGTCTACCTTTAATGGGTTAAAGGTCTAAAAGTGCGCGCATTGCTAAGTGTGCGCGCCATTGCAAGTTGCCCCCTAGGGCGACCTTGCTTGGTATTACGTCATTACCACGTCGACGCCGATTGCGGCGCGGTAGCGTTGATTCCGCAAGACGGTATACGCCTTGAGACCAGATATAAATGATCGAACGTCTAAACCCCACAAAGATAAGCAACAAAAAATGGCATGTGTAAAGCTTGTGCTGCACATTAAATAAAAAAGAGATAACACTAAAGATTTAAAACATCAGCTCTTAAATAGAAATCAAAACAAAGAAAAATTGACTCCTACATGGATGGAGAAATAAAGATTAACTAAAAATCCAGCTTGATGGAATATTTCTACGAAAGAAAAGGACTTGCTGGAATATTAAGCCTAGCAGTTTGAAGGATAGAAGTTGAGACACTAGATCAGTCTCCAAGTAATAGTACAGACTAATTTTCTTAATTTTGACAGAATTATTAATGGATATATTAGCCAAATGCACCATTTATCATTTTATTAAATGGAAAAAGTTTTGCAGAATGCCTAATGGCATTTATTGAACATAAGAGAGAGGGCATGAAAGTCATGGTCAACCTGCTCAAGGGCTTTTTGGATGGACCAGACCACATGCTTGTTCCAATACATGAAATTTGCTCTTGGAATAGTGTTTTGTTAGGAGAACACTGCAACAATGATGGATTGCTATGCCATGTTGCAAGGAGAAGATTGAGTTCTTAAGAATTGGCAAAGATTTTGATCAGGCCTGTGGATTTTGATCAGGCCTGTGCTCGGCATCGAATTCATCGAAGACATCCTATGCCCATGGAAAAAAATCTAGATTAATGAAAAGAATGGGACCGCAATTTGTTTGGATTATAAATAAGCAGTAGTGCAAACATATAATATATGAATGCATGCCAACTATAATGAGCTGAAAATGGAGTGCTACTAGTCAATTCAATGTAACTGAAACACTCGAATACCACCCTGCTGAAGCATTGGCCTTGCTAATGTCTTGGTCGCACACAATGAAAGGGTAAACGAACATGCAGCTTTGAATTTAGAAGAATCAATCTTGGAAGCCTTGAACTCACCTCTAATCCTAATGGTCTAAAAAAAATGCCTGGGAGTAGTACATGCTCTTAGGTATGGAAAATGATTACATGATCTCGACCATGATGGCTTTTCTGCCAGATCACAAAGAAGAAACACAGAATATTAACAGTATAGTTAACAAGGCAATAAACAGGCATACTAGCTCTGGGAAAATAAACTAATCAGATATCTTGGATGTAGTATCAGAGCAGAGCAAGAATTTTTCAGCAAATGCAAGGTTAAACAAGCAAAAGAGTAACGAGCACAATATATGTCACTAAAGGGCTGTTCAGTCAGGGGATGCCGATGATTATGGCTATGGCTATAGAATCGAAGCAGAATCCATTTGCAGAGGTCGGATGTGGTTGGAAAAAGAATGCAGGGTAGATCCTGTTTAAAGAATGCAAAAGCCCGACAAAGAGAGAGACATCGCCTTCAAGGTCCGACTGTTTCTTTCTATAGATCTGGAGCACTTTTCCATGGCTTCAAATCCTTCAAAATTTAGCTCCAGACTACTGCATTTTGAAACAAAAAAAAGGAGAAGCCAAGAACGACAAATTGGTAGGTAACAGTGGCAGAACAATCGAGGGTTCTTTGCCATAGTTTCCTTCAGGGGAGGGTTAACCCTTTTTCTGATCCGCTCTTTTTCTGATGGCCCTTTTTCTGATCCGCTCCATACAAACTTTTCCAAATAAACAGCAGAAACGGAAAGAGTAAATGAAAGGAAACTGAAAGCAAGGAAAAACAGAAGGGGATGGGAAGATGCAGACTCTATCTGCTTCTTTCTTCGGATCTAGGGTAGAAGAAAATCCTACGAAAGCAAGAGAAAATGTAATGCGGGACCGGAGAGATTGCAAATGACTCCGTCTCCGTCTGTATTTTTCTGCCTTTTTTCTAATTTTAATAGCGGTCGATCTGCAAATCTGAAGATCTTACGGCTTAGACCATGCCATCAGATTCTGCTGACATGTAGTTGCTACGTGGATAGCCTAGAATTGCAAGGAGGGTTGCACGCTTGGTTAAGCTGGCGTGCTAAAAATATTAATAAAAAACCATGTAATAATATAATAAATATAAATATCCATGTTTTTTTTATAGATTGATACAACGTTTATGATATTTAGAAAGCATTTGATTGAAGGGTGCCTGAACCCGATACATCTAATCCTCTCCATTGGAGTCGACCAGTACCTTATTCATGCAACCCTCAAATCATTTGTAATCTATGAAGATTGAAACTTCTGTTCTAGGGTGCCTGAACCTGATACATCTAGTCCTCTCCATTTGGGATGGAGTCGACCAATACCTTATTTACGCAACCCATCAAATCATTTATAATGTATGAAGATTGAAACTTCTATTCTAGGGTGCATAAACCCGATACATCTAGTCCTCTCCATTCGGGATGGAGCTGACTCGTACCTTGATCATGCATCCCTCAAGTTTTTAACATACTTTGAAGATTCAATCTTCTAATCTATTAGCATTTGGAGGTGTTTAACTCCAAAATCACAAAGATTAACAAAATAGCAAAGATCCTACCTTATGAAGATAGACAAAACCCTCGGACGCCAAAAACTCCAAAGGGAATGGGACAAAATAACAATGGAATGGAGATTTTGGCGTGCTTGGGCTCCTTGGAAAGCTTGCTCCGAGCTCTTTCCGGAGGTGTATAGCATCAACTGTTTTGCATGTGGCTTATTGCCGCAAATAGCTGATTTCCAGACTGGTTCGGATGTCATGACTCCTGCCAGACAGGCTGATGGGGGATCGATTGAGCCTCATGGCTTGGGGCTGAAGCCAAGGAAGATCGCGAGGAGGAAGAATCCTCCGGTAAAGGGGAAGGGTGCTGGTCTCAGCATGCATGAAGAGGCGCGGGCTGTAGGAAGTGGCATGCAATTGGTGGCAGAGATAAGGGAGCTCTTGGAATCCCCTTCGGTTGAGAGGTATGTGGATTGCTCTTCCTCTACTCAATATAATTCTGAGACCCCAGTAGATTGTGTTTTGGAGACTCAGGTCTTGATTCCATCAAGCATGCCCCCTTTGGAAACTGGATCTGTGATGCCCTCTTCCCCTGTGCTTGGGAAGGGATCACTTGCTGGTGTTCTAGGGTGCATGTAGCTGATGTGCCTCCTGGGATGCCCCTGGATACCTCTCAGGGTGCCAGGGCGGCAGCCCCAACTCCTGTGCGCCCGGCCTGGCGGAGCAATGACACTGTTGCTCGCATCACTCGGCCGGGGTTTTCAGGTTGGATCAAGCGCAAGGCTTCGGAGTGTGGGTAAAAGCATGTTAGGGTGTGCCTTAAAAAGTATCATTTAGGGACTAAAAAGGTACCCAAAAAGGTAGCCAGCTCTAGGTACTGGGTACCTGTGTAAGATCTCAATAGAAGCTACGTTTTAGAATTGTTGTATTTATTTTGGCCTCCAATAGCATTACCTTTATCTTAACGTTGAATATTAACATGACATTGACTTTTATTTTAGATTTTTGAGTTAGTTTTAATGAAAAGAAAATTAAAAAAGTACCCAATTCTAAAGTACCTAGTGTATGTACTTTTGCAGGTTCCAAAAGTGGTACACCCTAACATGCTTTCACCCGTGTAGGACTGCCCGTGTTCAAGAGGCTCTAAAATTTGTGGAGGATCATCACTCTGTTGACCTGCAGGCAGCTCTTCCAGAGACTCCATGGATAGATATTGATCATACCAGGGATGTTCAGACCATTGAGAATCTAGTTTCATTTGCGGTATTGGGCTACTTCACGTGTTACATATTGGACACGAGGAGGTTTAGCTCTTGGCTTGCCGGACATCTGAGGCGGATTGGTTTGCCCAGGTATCAGTCTCTGAAATTCCTACCAAATAATTTCTTCATAATCATGTTTGAGGTTGAGTCTTAGGGGGCGGCAATTGGTTAGTCGGGGTGGATACTTTGGGTGAATCTTATTTGTTGTATCAAGATTATACTCCCGCAATGTCCACCGGTTCTTTGACAAATGGTTAAAATCCGTGTTGGTTCCAGCATTCGTGATCTTCCTCCCCGATCCGATGGTGCCCTGATTTCTTGGTTTCTATGGCTAATGGCCCGGGTGTATATTTGGCTCATTCTATTGTGCAGTCCCCAAGATCCGTGTTGCTCTACACGCTGGTACTGCGGCCCACTTCTCTCCAGTGCATAGTGGTCCCTGGCATTTTCTCTTCCGATTGAAGCTTTTGAATGGCTCTGAGATCCGGCAGATGTTTCCATCTATTGTGCTACCATCTGACCCTGTTGATGATCCTGCTGGTGCTGGTGATGTGGTTAGGGGTGCGGGAGCTTATGCAGGGGCCCGGGATTCCTTTGTTCCTGAGGCAACAGGCAAAGGACTCCGTGATGCAGTGAGTGGATGAGGTGGTGTGATTGGGAGAGGTGGTGTGGGACGAGGCCGGGGCAGGCTTGCTGCTGGCCGCCCATTGGATGGCGGGGCTAGGAGACGTGGTGGCTCAGGGGAGGGCTCAGATGATCTGGTTGTGGCTAGGTCTGAGGACAGGGCTGTGGGAGGGGCTGATGATCCTGCTGGGGATGTCCCGATGGCGGTATGTGCTGAGCATGAGGTGGCTGGAGCAGTCCGGTTGGAGGTAGAGACTAGAGAGATTAGTGTGGCCCATGACTCTATGGAGGTGCCTGGGGGACTTCCAATACGTGTTGGAAGTGGAATGTCACGTAGAGCGGCTGTGGGTCACATTGCTGTGAGTAATCCTCTGGCTGTAGATGATGACTCTGTGGAGTGGGCTGATGGCCTGGTGGGTAGGCATGTGGGGCTGGACACTTCTCCCCTGGGATGAATAGGTTGATCCTTAGTTGGAATGTGCGGGGGATGCGGTCCTCTAGTAGTAAGAGGGCCCGTGTTTCTTTGGCACTTCGGCAGTTGCGTCCTGATATTGTTTGCATTCAGGAGCATAAGTGTCATAGGGGTGATATGTCCAGGCTCATGAATATGGTTGGTAGGCCGTTTGTCTCTATTGCTTCTTCTTCTGGGCGGACTAGTGGGGTACTCTTATTGCTTGGAGGATGGATGTGGGCAATAATTAAGTGGTTGGAGGGAGGGCAAGAGTGGGGGATTGTTAATGTTTATGCCCCTAATCAGCCTTCTCAGCGGGATGCTTTATGGGCCACAGTCCGGAATAAGTTGCGAGCCCTTGATGGGTTGCAGGTCGCTTGGTTGATATTGTAGAAGGTAAGCACAAATTTAGAAATGGATAAAGACAATAATATTCCATGGAGAAATATGAGGATATAAAGCAACATTATAACCGATTGCTTCTAGAAATAAAGCGAGATTATAAGCGATCGCTCATGCAAAATTGTGGCCCTCTTGTCAGAAACTAACAAAAAGAACAATGTTATTCTGAACAATTTGGCTGGTCCAGATAGCCATATTCTAGAAGAAGGGGGGCATTGAATTCATAATTTCAGAAATAGACAAGGGCAAGCACATTTACGGTTAACTTAATATTCATGAATGCTTTTTATAAATGATTGCTTATGGCATTTTGTCAACAACTAGGGTCCTTTGTGTAAGCATGGAATGAACAAATAAGCAACTGTTACTATAAAGTCCAAAAGTGGTCCTTACAAGGGCCATATAGGTGGACATATCTTATAAATGTGTAAATACGTAGGGTTAACCACATAGAATCATAATTCAGAAATGGACAAGGATATGAAGAAAGCTAGCACATTGCAGGGATATTATAAACGATTGCGACTATCAAACTGTGACCATTTTTGTCATAAATGAGCCAAAAAACAACTGTTATCTAGAGCATTCGGAAGAGATCAAAAGTGGACTTTATAGTTTATCGCCATACGTAGTGATTTTTAATGTTTTTTAAATGCTTTGGATGGTCTTGATTATTTGTATCTTTATGACAAAATTTGAATGGATGGTCCTATCCCATGTATTAGGGTAATATTTTTGGAATTATTAAAGAGCTTTCTAAGCTCCCTTTGCACAGTACCACAACTACTGTAAAGGACAAAATGGAAATTGATTTTAAATTTGGATTGACACAGAAAAGCTGACCATACACAAACGTTGGTATGAAAATTGACATCGTAGCTACAGGTGAAATAAAGAGAAAAATATAAAAACAGAAGCAACACATCTGCCTAAAATGTAGATTATAATGCAATAGCTATAAAGCTTGTCGTAAATTCAGATATGGAAAAAAAATCTTCATTCAATGACCACAACTGCATCTGCTTCATAATGTCCAGAATGTGTTGAATTCATAAATTTAGAACTGGATGAATTCAATTAAGCTTATGGTCCTGCATATGAAGCAACATTGAATGCTTTTATAACTTACATAACCTATTGCTCCTGACATTCTGTCCAAAACTGGGGCCCTTTTTGTAAGCTTAGAAATGGACGGAAAGAACAACGGTTATTCGAAATGAACAATTTCATCCTCAAAATTTGGCACTTCCATTTTCGTAAAAATGGGAATAACAGAAAGGGCAATTCCATTGTTTCAATATCCAGATGGACATGCTCTGAACTGTAAGCTTTTCATTGCTGTTAGACAAAAGCTAGCGTACAATGACAACTACCTTTCTAGAGTTTGTAGTTGCCCACATCAGCTGCTTTTCAAACCATATATATCAAATCATTCTAGACCAAAATGTTATATTAAAGCTGGTCTACCTGCCAATGGGGACTCGTTTAGTATTAGTAGTAAAAACTATCAGAGTACATGCAAAGGGTTATATTGCCGATTTTTTACATAAAATAATGTACTTTATCGTACTAGTCTATTGTAAAATGGTAAAAAATGCGACAAAGCATTACCACGTCTATAAAAAAGGTTTTTTTTTGCTATCCTATGGGCACAAATGCCATATACATACAATATAGAGGTGAATCTCTTGGTTCAGACCTAGGTGCCACCACACATGCCCGGAGGTACGACATGGCAAGGGGTGATTGGAGGAAATGAGTGACTAGGCCCCTTTTTTTTTGGGGGAGGGGGGTATATAGATAGAATTTTTTGTTTTATCTTTTTCAAATATGGCACGATTCCCAAGAAATGGAATTTGAAGGTCATAACTAGGTCTTCTTGAAAAATTCTTTATTCCAAATAGAATCGTTTTTTATGCTCTTCAATATGGAAGAATCTTTTTTACAAAAAGGGCATCAAGGTAATAGTGCATGGAAAGAGGAAGCATGAAGCACAAATTTAGAAATGGATAAATCTCCCATGGAGAAAGGTGAGGATATAAAGCGACATTATAACCAATTGCTTCTAGAAATAAAGCGACATTATAACCCATCGCTCATGCAAAATTGTGGCCCTCTTGTCAGAAACTAACAAAAAGAACAATGTTATTCTGAACAATTTGGAGAAGGGAGGTGTTAGAAATGGACAAGGACAGGCACATTTATAGTTAACTTAATGTTCATGAATGCTTTTTATACCCGATTGCTTATGGCATTCTGTCAACAACTGGGGTCCTTTTTGTGAGCTTGGAATGAACAAATAAAGCAACTGTTACTATGAAATCCAAAAGTGGTCCTTACAAGGGCCATATGGATATGTTTTACAAATGTGTACATACATAGTGTAAAACACATCGAAAAAACAATTTGGCTGGATCAGAATCTAACCACATACTAGCACTATAGAATAGAAAGAATAGAATAGAATAGAGTTCATAATTTAGAAATGGACAAGGACATGAAGAAAGCGAAGCACATTGATAGAGATATTATAAACTATTGTGATTGCAAAAGTAAAAAGCAATTTGGTTGAATCTAGCCACACCGCTTGTCGTGGTATTATAAAAGAGTTTTTTAAATCCCCCTTTGCACAGTACCACAACTACAACTTCATAAAGGACAGAATAGAAATTGACGTTAAATTTGTCTAGCCACATAGCTTGTCGTGGTATTATAAAAGACTTTTTTAAACCCCCTTTTGCACAGTACCACAACTACAACTTCATAAAGGACAGAATGGAAATTGACATTAAATTTGGATCGACAAGGGCCATATAGACATACCCAAATAAATGTGTACATACAAGGGCCATATGGGTATATCTTACAAATATGTGGTCCTTACAAGGGCCATATAGGTATGTGTTACAAATGTATATAACCACATCTAAAAAGGTTGGCTGGATCAGAAAGGTCATAATTCAGAAATGGACAAAGACATGAAGAAAGCTGAGCACATTGATAAACGATTTGTGACTGCAAAACTGTGACCATTTTTGTCATATATGAGCCAAAGAAACAATTGTTACTTATCTAGAGCATTCGAAGGAGATTAAAGAAAAAGCTGACCATACAACAGCTATAAGCTTGTCGTGGTATTATAAAAGAGTTTTTTAAACCCCCCTTTGCACAGTACCACAACTACAGCTTCATAAAGAACAGAATGGAAATTGACGTTAAATTTGGATCGACTGTCCAGAATGTGTTGAATTCATAAATTCAGAACTGGATAAATTCAGCTAAGCTTATGGCCATGCATATGAAGTAACATTGAATGCTTTTATAACTTATATATAACCGATTGCTCCTGGCATTCTGTCCAAAACTGGGGCCCTTTTTGTAAGCTCAGAAATGACGGAAAGAACAACTATTATTTGAAATTCATCCTTGAAATTTGGCAAACTTCCACTTTCTGTAAAAACGGGAATAACAAAAAGGATTTGATCTTTCATCATTATAAACAGGATCAATCTGTTCATTATATACAATCTTTTACAGTTACGGCCGGATCAAACTATGTTTATGATCAATTTTAAAATGGCCGAAAAAGGCCATGGTAAACATTAGATGGCCGTGATTGCTCCACGCCTCCCAGTTCCTTGGACGGAATGCGTTAGGGTTGTCGAAAATATCTGCTACAGCTTTTCGTTAAAACTTAGCCATTATTAAAAATTTATTTTCTTGGCTATAAATGCTCGTTTCTTAGCTGGAAGATTGATCCTTTCCTGGCTGGATGGTTTATGATCTCGGTTTAGTGGCATATTTAATAGCGAGGAATTCCCTGCAGGTTTTAACTAGAGTAAATTTTAAGTGTAATCAATAGTCCACGGATAATATTACTTAATGTTACAAGAAACTTATCGCGGTGGCAAGGCCGCCGCGAACGTTTCTCTTCCCCAACTCGTTTATACATGCTAGAACATGCAGAATTTGAATCTGCATTTTTTTGCCTTGTGTTCAATGCCTGCATGATAGAAGAATATTGACTATAGCATCTCGTTACGAAAGATGTTTTGTATGAAATCAAAAGAATCTAAGTTCCGAACATACAAACATTGAACTGTGTTTGAGCATGGAGAATTCTAACCTCTGTAGTTGCCGATATATCTATGCAAAATGGTCATTCAAAATGCATATGAATAAAACATGACCCATTAACCCAATAGCTTTCCATATGGTAAGAACAAATTTATGATATGCATCATGGAGATGGTCCGTCATCACTACTACAGAATAAGCTGTTTGCGACGTCGTTTGCGACGTCTTAGCGACGTAACGAGGACATCAAACATCGCATGCACACGCTTTAATAACGTTTCCCGCTCTTTGCAAATGACGTCGCCGTGAGCGCGATGTCACGTCGCATGTGCAATGTACTAGCAACGTCATGGACGTCCCAAATACGTACAAAATGATGTTTTACAGACGTCGCTCATATGTTGCTAAGACGTACATATATGTGTGCCCAAAATCTTTTTTCGTGGACTTGAACCCCTAACCTTTGGCTAACAAGCCTGAGGCCTTACCAACACCTCAATAACTCGTTTTTGTATTTATTCTATATAAATTCTTTAAGTCGCAATGAGACATTGCAATTGCGACGTTTCACGTTATAATGACATTGCACTTGCGACGTGATACATCGCTAGTGCGGCATGGCACATAGTAGGCCATTGCGATGTCTGGCCAGACGTTCCAACTGTGACATCTGACGTTCTACCTGCGACGTTGTTTGAATTTTGTGCAACGTCGTAGGAACGTACTCGATTTTTGCCATTGCGACGTCTGACCAGACGTTCCAACTGCGACGTGGGACGTTCTATCTGCGACGTCGTTTAAATTTTGTGCGACGTCATGGGAACGTACGCGATTTTTGCGACGTGGACGTTTCATATACGTCACAAACTGACGTGCAAACAACCCATTTTCTAGTAGTGCATGCAATATTGTCCAACACGATTATTTGCTTTGCTCAATGTATGATCCTTTGGAAATTAGATACCCTGCACAGATAGACAGCATCTGGTAAGTTTAAAAGGAAAACTTTTGCATATAGTGATAATCTGCACTTCACTTCACTTCACTTCACTTGGATTTCGACTCAGGTAACGATGGTTTTGCAGGGTATTCGAGTAGGCAAAAGAAGCCAATGGTGAGAAACCCAAGTCGTTAGGAACTGCATTTTGTAAATTTAAAGTATGATTCTATTCACAATGATTCTCTCTTCAACAACTAGGGTTTCCTTTAGCTAAATATGTAGTTCGCATCGTCTTTATTTAAAATTTTTAAGTTCTTACCACCTTGTGCATTTATCTATCTACAAATTCTTTCAGCCTATCCCGGCCGACATCTGTGTGCACCTGGACGCACCTATGTGCCTCTACGTTCCAGCGCGCCAGCCACTGGGCTCTCTTGTCCTTCCAACAAGCCCTGAGTCGTTGCGGACTCATCGCTACAGCGTAAGCCAAGTGCGGGAGCCGAGTGTCGCCCATGCTGGCCACCTTCTGGAAATAAACAATGTGTCTATTGAGGGTCGTATGCTGCAGGGGCATGAATCCTGTCTCCTGCAACAAGATCTGATATGGAACTGAGGGCTTGACCCCAAGTGCCCACGTCAAAAATGCCTTCTGGACCTGCTCCAAGTCGTTCCAAGTCGCCAAAGACACCACTGGGCCCCACACCTCGACCCCATACAAAAGAACTGGCTCCACCCGGTTCAGGAACAAATGTGATGGTGGTGGCCCCTATCATACACGCCTCAGGACTATTATTTTGCATTGCGTACAACGCCTTCCAACCCAGCAACGATGATAAGCCCAGCGCCCAAGTCCTCGCCGCCGAGCAGAAACTCAAGGATGCTGAAGAGAAACTGAAGGCCGACATGGAGAGGCGACCTAGATACTACCGAAATCTAGAGAAGAGGCGGAAGAAAGAAGAGAGGACCAAGAGGAAAGAAGAGAAGGCAAAGAGGATGCACACCGAGTACAGTGCCTATTACGAGGCATACAAGGTAAAATATATTGAAGGAGGGCGGCCAACACGTGAGACACTCTGGCTGAAACCCCCACCAGAGCTTCCGGACCCCCCACAGAAGCCCAAGAGAAGATCCCAAAATTCAGTATTTGGGAAAGCCTTGCGAGAAATCCGACACTTCCAACGGAGTTACGGATTTCTTATCCCCTGAGCTGCATTCCGTAGATTTGTCCAGGGAGATTTTGTGGGATTTCGACCAAACAAGCGGTAACCAACGACATGTTACTCGCTTTTACAAGAAGCAAGAGAGATGGAGGCCGTGCAACACTTCGAAGATTCACTGGCATGCACGGTCCATGCAAAAAGAGTCACGCTTCAGCCAAAGGACATGAGACTGGCCAAATACATCAAGAGGACAGATAAATAGAACAGAAGCTACTTTTCCTAACTAACAGGCTTATATGGAAAGTGTGAAAATTTTGAATAATAAGGATATATAGTTGTTTAAAACGTGCATTGAATTAAGTATAGTAGTAGTTAAGGAGCAAATGTCCAATTTTGACCAACCTCTAAGGGTGCACCAGAGCACAGTTAGGTCTGAACCTAACCCCCCCCTCGCGCACTCTTAGAGGGGTCCAGCCAACTGGGCCCTTGATCAGCCACTTACCTGCTCCAAATGAAGTAAATAAGCAAAGAAACTTGCAGTTAAGAGGAAAATAAGTAGGAATTCACGTCTTTGAACTTGTTCTTGGCATTGATTAGGCATAGATAGACCAACACCTCCAAGAGTGCGCCAGAGGCCACTTAGGTCCCAACCTAACACCCTCCTCGCGCACTCTTAGAGAGGTCCGATTTTTCAAACCCCATAACTTGAGCTACAGAGCTCCAAATCGCCTGAAATTTGTTCCAATAGGACCGTTAGACAGCCTAGAATTATGACCTCAAATTAGGCTAGAAATGTCAAACCCCAGCTCAAAATGACTAAAATTGCTCAAACCCTTGAATTATTTTTCCAAACTGTGGTTTGTTTGTAAATAGAAGCATATCCCATTAGTACCTTACAAGTATTGCTCTCGGCTCTCCTAGATAGAAGTGCCCAAGAACACCCCTTTATTATAGTCATCTAGACCTCAGCATAGCAACCCAAGTCCAACTGTTGGTACATCACCTCTGCTCATGCCAAAGGCATAAACCCTGACCTAATTTTGTGTCCTTCTAATAGAGTTTGACCTATACAGCTGCCACATTGACACTCCCTATTGCCAGGACACCTAGAAAGGAGCCAGAGTCTAGAGCTGCCCAAGTCACTCCACGTGTAGAGATTGGACTCTCCCAAACCAACTTTGCTAGGACCTTAGAGTATGCCTCAAACATCATGAAGGCTCTGTAAAACAAACCTCATTTCATGCCATACCACACGTCCTAATGTCCATAGACTTGTAGATTATAGATGTCTCCAGTAATGCTGCTCGAGCCATCTTGCTTACTTATAGAGCCCAGAATGTTGTAGGGGAACCCTTCAAGTAGACCCTTAGACTCTAGGATATACGAGCGTTGCTTTCGAAGTATAAGGCCAGAGCCACAGAAGAGCTAGAGGCGCAACTTCTTGAAGACATCGAGGACCCGGCCGATCTACAGGCAGATAAGGAGTGCGAGACTCGAATGGATAGGACACAAAGGACGGAGGAGACGACCTAGACAGCAGGAACCAATCACGCAAAGGCGACCAGAAGGAGCTATGGTAGGTGCAATGGAGATGACCACACTTCCACGGACAAGAGAGACACCTCGGAATGAAGCAAAGCCCAAGCAACAGAAGTCGCACCCAGAAGTTCAACCTGCGGAAGAATAACAATGCCTGCCTACCGACCACGATCTCAGAGCTTCGAAGACATTCAAGAACGCCCGACTGCAACAGCTAGGTGATCAACCGATCAATGGCACCGCACATCGGCAACCTTGCAACGACACACTGCATATAGGGACGTTGAGCGGTCACCGCATTCCTTACGACAGACATGCACATTAAGAAGGAGCATCTTTTTCAAGGGACCACATCGACGAACACTCTTCGCAACTTGGGGTGACGAGCTCGGATCAGACATGAAGCTCAACAATAGTAGCAACATCTCAAGGAATCCCGGAGTCAACCAGAACGAAGAAGATGCAGCAAAACCGAAGGATCAAACGCGATAGGAGGAGGGGAAACCCTAAAGGAGTATAAACATTTAAGTAGATCTTCGTAGTTGTTTTGAAAAAGTGGATGAATTAAAATCCTAATGTAAATGCATATATGTCTATGTGACGACCATACGGGTATTCATATCATACGAACATTATACTTCTATGTACAAAAGATGGTCGTCACACGGATGCAAAAGGGTAGTTGCACAAGACAGGGTTTGAACTCGCAACCTTCCAGTTGCGAGTCACACACCCTTGCCAAGTGCGCTACCAATAGTTGTTGAAGATATTCCTTCACGTCTTCCTCATATGTGGGACTATCTCCAGAAGGTTCTAGAATGTTCTAGAACCTAAATGCATGCGCGACACTTGGCGCGATCTCATCCATTGGAGTGGCGCGATCCTGACCGTTGGTCTAGATATATAAGGAGGCACCTCCTTCTTGTCAAACCATTCCGGTTCAACGCCAGTCTTGAGCCTTCTAGGCATCTGTCTCGTATTCCTGCTTGCCTTCGGGCTATTGTATTCTTGATTCCTGTTCATATATCAGATTCTTTGCCGATCTTGACGTATTTCTTCCGTATTTCTTGCGTATTTTCCACGTATTTTCCTTGTTTTCGAGTAGGTTCATGACAGTTTGAACCGGAATCCCTTACCGATCCTAAACATTTTTTTTCTCATAGTTGGTGATTTTATATCTATGGAGGAGGTTCCGACTTTATTACAACAGGTCCAGCAGCTTGTTCAAGTATGGCAGCAGTTGCAGTTGGACAATAAAGAGCTTAAGGAACGTATTGCTTCACATGAATCTGCTTCTAGCTCGGGATTGAGGCTATCAGAGCCTAAGATCAGCTTGCCAGAGAAGTTTGACGGCACTCGGTCCAAGCTCCGCGGTTTTTTGAATCAGATCAGGCTTGTGATTCAGCTCCATCCTCATAGATATCCCACAGCTCAAGAACAAGTGGGGCTGATTGGTTCTCTTCTCACAGGGCCAGCTCTAAGTTGGTTTGCTCCTTTATTGGAGAAAGGAGCCCCGAGTTGCAAGATTTTCTTTGCTTTTCACTGCAGTAACTTCGAAGCATGCTTTGGAGACACCGTCGTCGGTACGCCCGATCCACAAAACTTTGCAACTTAAGGCAAGGCTCTCCATCCGGCCGGTATATGCATCGTAATTTTGTCAAATTGCGGTAGATACTGCACGGGATGATATTGCACGCCGAGATTGTTTCGAAGGGGGTTACGAGAGGATGCCAAAGATATGTTGTTGTCTATGGAGGATCCCCGAGTTTGGAAGAAGCCATCGATTTGCGGTTCGATGTGATAATCGGCTCTTGAGCGTAGGCAAAGAGAGACGAGTCAGGTCTTTCCAATTACACAAGCGCCTATAGCTCGCCTTCCCCGCCCTATCGTAGAATCTAGCGGATCCGGACTGAGCCTATCATTGATCAGGCGGTTCGAGGACCCTTATCTCGCCGTAGAAGCGGCGTCGGAGAGAGGCTAATCTTTGCCTCTTTTGTGGAGGAGCTGGCCATATAATTTCGTGGATGCCCTGTGAAGCGCCTAAATCAGTCGGAAAACTTCAGGGGCTGGTCCGAGTAGTAGGAGTCTCTCGTCGGCTGGCCACCTTTTCTCAGACTCCTTCCACATTTCCTGACATGTTTATTCCATCAGATAAGGTCGACAAGGCATTCTTCATCCCTATATCATTGAAATCGAAGTTGGAGAATTGCAAGTGTTGGTGCAACTTGATTGTGGTGCAAATGCTTGCTTTATGGATAGTGCATTTGCCGATAAAGCACGCCATCTCTAGAAGCAAGGTTGAGCATCCCGCTACGTCAAGTGATTGATGGGCGGGGAGATCTCACGGGTGCGATCCGCAGAAATCTTGCGCCTCTTCAGGTTTTGTTCGAGGGAGTTTCTTGTCGTATTTCCTTCAATCTCATTGCTAGCCCTCATGCGCCAATAGTTTTGGGTCCATACGGCTCGAGCTACATAACCCCTTGATTGATTGGCGTACTAGATCATTCCGATTTGTTGGTTCTAGCTCTAGTTCGGTTCATCTGCAGATTAGGTCTCTACACCAACATCGACTTCGATCCGTGCAGTATCGTGGGCCCCTGACTCCGTCCTTGTTGTTCCATGTTACGATCCGCCTCTTGCCCTGTTCCGGTTCATGCCCCAGATTCTCGATCATGTTCTTGATGATGTCCCGGCTCGGCTCTAGTTCCGCTCTTGCTCCAGTTCGGTTTACGCTCCTGCTCCGGTTCTTGCTCCGGTCCATGTTCTGCTCCGGTTCTTGATCCAGTTCTGTTCGGTTGCTCCTGCTCATGTTCATGTTCCTGCTCATGCTTTTGTGGAGGTTTCTTCATGCCCTCAGTTTCGTATCTCGAAGATTTCTCTTCGCGAGTTTGATAAATCTAGAAGGCAAGATCCAAATCCAGGTTCACCCATCGGCTAGCTCGACATCAGCGAAGTCTGCTCCAATGCTCCCAGATAAATATGGCGACTTCTCTGATGTTTTTGACAAAGTCAAGGCCAGCAAACTCCCAGAGCATCGTCCATATGATTGTCCTATTGATTTGCAGCCGGGGACCACGCCGCCATATGGTCCGATATATGGTCTATCTCCCGCGGAGTTGAAGGTTTTGCGGGACTATATTGAAGAGAATTTAGCCACTGGCTTCATTCGACATTCTCAGTCCCCTGCTGGAGCGCCTATCTTCTTCGTCAAAAAGAAGGATGGTTCGCTGCGTCTGGTCCTTGATTATCGTGGCCTCAATAATCCGCTTCCTCTGATCCCAGAGTTGTTGGAACGACTCCAAGGTGCGCACTATTTTACGAAGATTGATCTTCGGGGTTCCTATAATCTTATTCGGATCCGGGAGGGTGATGAGTGGAAAACAGCCTTTCGTACTCGGTATGGCCATTTTGAGTACACAGTTATGCCGTTTGGACTTACCAATGCTCCGGCAGTATTCCAGCATATGGCCAATGATGTTTTTCGAGAGTTCTTAGACACTTTTGTTATCATCTATTTGGATGATATCCTTATTTATTCTAAGACTCTCGAAGAACATGAAAGACATGTTCGACAGGTCCTTCAAAAGCTTCGTAAGCATGGATTATATGCCAAACTTGAGAAGTGCCAGTTCAAACAGGATAATGTGGAGTTCCTTGGCTATCGCATCACACCACATGGAGTCTTTATCGATCCTGAAAAGGTCAAGATTTGTGCAGGGTGGCAAACACCTTCATCCGATTCGAGATGTTCGGTGTTTTTGGGTTTGCCAATTTCTATCGGCGTTTCATCCGGGATTATTCGGAGATTGCTCTTCCTTTGACCGCGCCTCCTTGTCAAGGGCGTGCCATTCGAATGGACCGTGGGCGGAACCGCTTTTGTTACCACGAAGCATGCTTTCACCACGGCGCCAGTTCTTGCTCATGCAGATCCTTTGCGTCCATATGTTATTGAAGCGGATGCTTTGATTTTTGCGCTTGGTGGGATCTGTCATCACGGGAGGGGATGACCATGAATTGCATCCAATCGCCTATCATTCACGAAAGTTTTCATTTCTTTGAAATCAACTATCCCATTTATGACAAGGAGTTGTTGGCGATAGTGGATTTTTTCGAGGAGTGGAGAGGCGTTTCTGGAGGGATCTCCTTATAAGGTCACGATCTACCACGGATCACCGAAATCTCGAATATTTTCGATCCGCTCGAGTGCTCAACCGTCGCCAGGGCCGGTGGCATACTCAAGTATTATCCGGATTGATTTCGTGATCAAGAATGCCGTCTGGATCCCTCCAAGGAAAGCGATGCCTTGTCTCGACGCTCCTACCTTGAGCCCAAACTAGGTGATCCCGCATATGATCGGCAATCACGAGTTATTTTAGGGCCTGATCGGTTCCGACTTATGGCTCTCACTTTGTTCGAGAGGCCTCATGATCTGACCTTGTTGGAGTCTGTTCGAGCATTTCGCCCTCCGATCCATTGGCTCAAGATGTATTCTTACACCTTGGCGCCGCATCATCCTCTCGGCCAGATGGGATCGGACTATGATCGTTTTGAGGTTCGAGATGGACTCGCCTCAAGTGATGGGCTTCTATATGTGCGAGATGGTGCTTCTAGGCTTCGGGTTCTTAGGGCTTGCCATGATTTACCTCTGGCCGGACACTTTGGAGTAGCCAAGACTCTTGAACTTATTAGTCGAGAGTATTGGTGGCGGGTCTTCTTCGCTCTGTCGAAGCTTTTATTCGATCTGTGACATCTGGCTGTCGAGCCAAGGTTCCAAGGCATCTTCCTCATGGCCTACTTCAGCCTTTACCGGTTCAGGCCGGTCCTTGGAAGAGTATTTCGATTGGATTTTATTGTCGAGCTTCCATCCTCCCGGGGCCATGGCGCCATCCCATTTGTTGTTGACCGATTTTTTTCCAAGATGGCACATTTCGTTCCTTGCGGCACTTCTATCTCTAGTGAAGCCACAGCGGTTCTCTTGCTTCGAGAGGTGGTTCGACTCCATGGCTTACCAGATAACATTGTCAGTGACCGCGGCCCTCAATTTGTTGCCAGTTTTTGGAAGCGTCTATTGCAACTCTTGCATGTGGAACGTTCGCTCTCTTCTCGGACATCATCCGAGACCAATGGACAGGTGGGCGCACTAATCAAACCCTTGAGCGATATTTGCGATGCTTCATCAATTATCGCCAGGATGGTGGGTTGATTGGCTACGTTGGCGAATTTGCTTATAATAATTCTGTCCATGCCTCCACAGGCCAGACTTCGTTCTTTATTAATTTCGGCATGCATCCCCGGTGGTCTTTGATTGCTCCAGGATATGACTCAGTCAATCCCAGTGCCGAGGACAGGCTCGAGAAGCTCCGCATGCTTCAGGATGACATTCAGCACCATCTTCTCCAGGCCCAAGCACGTTATCGTCATCATGCGGATCGGCATCGTCGGGGCGCTCCTCATTTTGCGGTTGGTGATCTTGCTTGCGTCGGGATTTGCCGAAGCGGCTTCGCCCTTGTAACAAGCTCGACTCGACTACGGCTTAGGTCCCTATCGGATCATTGAACGAGTTGGTGATGCTGCTTTCCGTCTGGAGCTTCCGCCATCAGTCCGGCTTCACCCAGTGTTTCATGTGTCTTTGTTAGAACCCTATATGGCGAATCCATTTCCGGATCGAGTACCTCCACCTCCATCACCAGTCGAGATTGATGATCATGAGGAGTTCGAGGTTAGAGATTCTGGACTCAAGTTTCTTCGTCGACGATTGTTTACCCGTCGATTGGGAAGGTTACTTCGCCAAGTGACGAGAACACGGGAGCCTGCCGAGAATCGACTAATGCGACAAAATTGCGGAGTTTCACCGGCGTTACCCACATAAGCCAAGTCCGAAAGTACTTTCGCCCCGGCCGAGGGACTAAAATTCGCCATCGTAGGAGGGGATGGTGTGGCGACCATACGGTATTAAGTATCATCACGAACATTATACTTCTATGTACAAAAGATGGGTCGTCACCGCGGATGCAAAGGGTAGTTGCACAAGACAAGGTTTGAGCTCGCAACCTTCCGATTCGCGAGTCACACACCCCTGCCAAGTCGCTACCAATAGTTGTTGAAGATATTCCTTCACGTCTTCCTCATATGTGGGACTATCTCGAAGGTTCTAGAATATTCTAGAACCTAAATGCATCTTGTGACACTTGGCAGCGATCTCATCCATTGGAGTGGCGCGATCTGGACCGATTGGTCTAGATATATAAGGAGGCACCTCCTTCTTGTCAAACCATTCCGGTTCAACGCCAGTCTTGAGCCTTCTAGGCATCTGTCTCGTATTCCTGCTTGCCTTCGGGCTATTGTATTCTTGATTCCTGTTCATATTTCAGATTCTTTGCCGACTTCCGTATTTCTTGCGTATTTTCCACGTATTTTCCTTGTTTTCGAGTAGGTTCATGACAGTCTATTGTATATCTCGGGTGCTCACAGATATAGTGGAGAAACATGAGTTTAAAGTCATGTTTTACGGATTTAGCGCTTAGATCAGGAAGCTCCTTCACTTCGACTACCAAATGAGGAAGCAAGGAAGCACAACTATAGCCTAAGATCAAAATGGAAGAGCAAGTACGAAGGAGGAACGACCCGGCATCAACGAGCTCCCTAGAGGCAACAGGAGGATCAAAACTGACGGGCACAATCAAAACCACCGGAGGGTACCTCAAGACAAGAAGACGGCATAGCACTGAGGAACGTGACAATGTCCAAGCCATGTGACCGAGGGGATCAAACAAGGAAGATTGGAAGCCGATGGAGGAGCAATTAGGTGAGGCGAGACGAGGCGAGCCGATAACTTGCACGCGGACTTGCATGCAACTTGGTGAACCCAAGGATGGACGATTCAAAGAACAACTGCAGAAGAGAACAACTCCAGAGGAGTATAGCCAAAGAAATCGCACACAGCCTCAAGAGACGCCTCCAAATAGCTTCAAGTATCATGAAGGGGGGAACAATTACCGCCCGAGAACAGGATCAGGAAGCAGACTGAAATGTCGAAGCATCAACGACCAGCACACCTTTAGTTAGAATGTGATGCAAAGCGTGTTGTGCAATAGCCAACAAACATCGGACGGCCCAAGTATATCAACAAGTCACTCCGGAGTACGAGCGGACGTACAAATAGGAGGATATAGATCGTCAACACCATTGCACCGGGAGGAACACCGATGACATTACCAAGGAGTAGGTGTGCAACTCGAAGGGAAGCATAAGGGGGACTTAATAGCTCTAGTAGTAATTGTAATTATGTAAGCTATATGCTTTGCATATATAGTTCCCTTGTTATTCCCTCCCTCCCATAGCGTAACAAATCAAAGGAAGAGATGTCAGGCAATTGCAGGGGTGAAGCAACCAACATCCTCAACACTCTTCGGGCAACAAGAGGACTCGACGTATGAGACGTCGATGGAGTCGAAGAAACAATATCGGATACAGAGTCGTCCTTTAGCTGCCAAGACAAAGAGTTCAAGATGAAAGATTTTTTTTCAACGGCGCCACCTTCAGGCTTTTGAAAAGCGGCATGGAGGATTCAAGTGATCAACTACACCATCAAAGCCACCAGCAATGAGAGGCTTCTAACGAACAAAGTCAACCTCTACATAAAGAGGAGCCACCGTCAAGGAGACTGAAGTATCGAGCGACTCGGAAGAACGTCACCTTGCTACTTCAAGCAGGCAACGAGTGGATAAGCTTCTAACAAGCTCAAGGATCTAAGGCCATGGGGCCTAGTAGGGTAAATGTATAGACGGTAACATCCATATTGGGATTAGAAGGCATTTTCAGATATTCTCGCTGAAAGGATTGCCCCAATATTGAGCTAAGCATCAAGGATTGGGAAGGAAATGCATAGGAGTAACTATAATTATACACGATTGTTAACAGACGTCCAACATATTGAAACCACTTGGTGAGATTGATCACCTCGCTAAGAAGGAATCATTACTAGGATAATTGTTGACCATGTATAAATCTAGCACCTCCAAAAGAGTAATCCAACCGAAAGAAAAGAAGCAATCTAACAAGTCCGGCCAACTTGTTACGATGGCATCAATTCGATTGGTAGGAATATTCCAAGAGTTTAAATAACTAAGAAAGGGAATCTCTAGAATATAAAAGAATAATACATATAAGGTACATCTAAAATAAGAATTATAGTAATCAAATAGTCTTTTGAGACAAAAGGAATTGTCGTCATGACAAAACCTTGTGGTTTAGAATTGTTCTAACTAAGTAGGTAACCCATAACTATATTGAAATAAATGATAACATAATATGTGCATCCATCTTAGATAGTTATATATGTCAGCTAAGGCTAGTAAATTAATGCGCTAAGTAAGAAGCGTATAACCTCTTAAGGGGAGAGAATAGATATGACGTTGTGTACAACGTCGTTGAAGGGGTGCAGGACCATTTTCGTTTCGAAGAAAGTGGGAGGGCTCAATCTTATGATTGAACGTACTTGCATCGAATTGACCGACCCGTAGAATAGAGTTCACTCCGGCAATGGCCGAAGCGAATAGAGCGTAAGATAGATAGATACCTTAGTGCTCAGGAGGCCTTCAACGTGCGAGACTGACGTAGTAGCTAACTACACCAATGAAGTGGAGCAAAACTATGGGAGCAATGCAACGACCAAGTCACCTCCAAATTACTCCACGCCGGCTCAATGGGTGGATGCGTCCTAGCCTTAGGTAAGGGTGCCCATGCATAATAAGCTTTAATGTGTCTTATTGACAAGTTAAATATAGATCCTAATAACCACATAGAATTTGTTGTACATATATGTATCATAGGGAAATAAGTTAAATAACAACGGTAATGTGAGGTAGCATGTTAATTAATCCTTCGCAAGGATGCAATTCCTTCCAAGGATAGCTATATAACCTCGGGTCCTTATAAA
>JAJEKV010000798.1:0-88805 GCA_021234155.1 Isoetes taiwanensis
GTCCTTCTCTAATGATGTTTTTGATGTGCGGCTTTCCCCTCATTAGGCATCTCCCTCTAACAGAAACTTTTATCATCAGCATAGAATGTATTTCCATATTCCTTTTTAATGTTATCATATTCTTCTCTTAAATACACAGGGCACCGGTGCACTGGGCCCAAAAGCTGCAATCGGGCCCAAAAGCTTCCTCGCGAAATTGAAGCCGGGTTGTAAGCTTCCAGTTTTCTCGCTTTTCCTCAAAAGTGGGAGTTGAAAAGTGCAAAAAGACAAGACTATTAAATTCTGATATTTCCTTTCTCTCTTCGTGATCCTTTTTATGGTATGTGATATTTCTCCACCGCGCCTTTTTGTTGGGGCCAAAGCCCTCCTCATAAAACTTCTTTCTATCCAACTTCAAACTGCCTCCTCAGATGCACTGAGTATTAGCTAGTGAAGGCTCACATGAGATCTGCTAAGCAACATGTTGAGCTTCTTGTGTGATCATACATGCTGCCCTCGCCCATCTCTTTATTCGAAAAGTGGCTTAGTATGGAAAAGTTGGGGCAAAATTTTATTACAAGGTTAAGTGATGAAAACTGTAAGAGCATAGATGTACATGATGAAGGTTTATAGGATGCATACATGATGAAGGTGGTTTAATTGAAGCTACGCATGGTGCCAAACCGGAAAGTGTGAACGTGTTTTAAATCCCCTCAATATGTCAAAGGTGTGGGAGTTAGAAAGTATAGAGGAAAGTGCTTTGACAATATGGCATACAAGGATGGGTTTCATGAGGCAGTATGATGTTAGGGACTCTTTGGGTCAAGGCTAAGTGAAAAGTGCTGAAGCACATGCTTTCAATGCATGGGAAGGTCACCGCTTTTGTATATTATTGTGTATTTCTTATTTTGCTCTATTCGCTTTCCTATTCGCTGTAATCATCACTTGAGCCCCGCCATGGGACATTGTTCAAATTGAAAAATTATGATTGTATGTTTTAGGAATACCTTGCAAATATATCTCTAAAGTAAGCTTCTCTTTGCAAATGTGTGATTAGGGGTGCCTAATATTTTTGCAGCTATCCAAATTTGATGAAAAGTATTGCATGGCGCTTCGACTTACATTTGGCAAATCCTCCTGCAGTGCTTCCCGGCTATGGCACATCCGACAGGTGCTCATGGTACTGTACCGTTGTGCTCTCATGGGATGATTTTGTTTTAATGCGTAATAATACAATTCTTGCAAATAAACAAATCCACATTGCTATCCAAAATTGTAGCAACATTGTGTATCCTTGCGCTCACATGGTAATGTTGTGCTCATGGATGATTTTAATGCACAATACAATTTGCAACAAATAAATCCACAAGCTATCCAAATTGCAGCAACATCAGGTATCCTTTCCCGCTGTGCGAGAGTCTATAACGCCTCATATTATTTGGATTGATGGGAGCCTTTGGTTTGCTTTTGCCCTCGCTACATAGGTAAATTATTCTCCAATGCTTAAGTGGAGCATCGCACTAATGATTTTAAAATATGTGTAAAGTTGTGTGTGTAATAAAATGTGCCTAAGTACCCTATAGAATAAAAACGAGAAAAATTAATCTACCTCACACCAAAGAAGATGAACAACCGAGACATCCAACATATGTGGCTAACAACCAAACCCCTCGACAATTTAATTTTGGTTGAGATATCTCAAGAATGCATCATAAATGCAACTTTATTGACTTGGGAGCATAGCAGAGATTAGGATCCCAACCAACATGACCTCCTTTTTAAAAAATAGAAGACCTTATACACACACAAGCAACAAGATTCCCTCACCACCTCTCACCAAGAATTATAGACTCCTTTGGACCATAACCTGCCTCAAAGCCTGCCAAATTAACATTTTACTCCCCGCCCAAATGTACCAGCTACAAAGAAGCACCACAATGATGTCCTGTATCTCAAAGCTCTAACGACCCCAATGCAACACTATTCAACATGAAGGAGCTAGGTTTCTCAAATGTTATTAAACTTTTCGTAAGTTTTGCTTATAATAAATAAAAGATACATAAATAAATTGAATTAATACTTGCACACTTTTCTCATTAAGCACCAAAACATTTTACGTGTGTTTTCAATTATGCAAAGCAACGCCGGGGCATCATCAAGTATTTAGTATTATAGTAATGTTGTGTAATGGACCTCACTCTAGATCCAATGGCCGCAGGTTTGACCACTTCGGGATCCTAAGGGCTAAGATTTTAACAATTCCTAGAGATCCGGCGGTCGCAACAACACATACTTTTTAGGTCTATTATTCCTCTTCTAACTCCCGGCTGTAGCAAAAAGACCAAGCGTTTCCCAATGGCGTAAGACGAGCCGCCCCGCTCTTAAGAATCCTCGGCTGCAACAAATGCCGAAAAAGCCGCTGGAGGTAGAGCATCTGCTGAGAACCACGAGGTAGAATACTCCGCCTTCCAAAACAAACTGTAGTTATTAGAACATAACTTTTCCTCGCTCTTCACCAAAACAGTGTGCAAGGCGGGATGCTTTCGTAAAAGAATTGAAGGCTGGAAACGACTCTCAGCAGATTCAA
Source organism: Isoetes taiwanensis (assembly GCA_021234155.1). Taxonomy (NCBI): domain Eukaryota; kingdom Viridiplantae; phylum Streptophyta; class Lycopodiopsida; order Isoetales; family Isoetaceae; genus Isoetes; species Isoetes taiwanensis. The sequence goes on from JAJEKV010000798.1 coordinate 2,567, forward strand.
AAGTCAAACCTCCTAGCTCCATGGGGCAGAAGTTTTTCCATTCTTTAGCGCCGCTTTTAAAAACTATCTAGGCGTATTGGGTATATTGTCCTCATTTCATTAACTCGAAGCTTTCCCTCAAGTATTTTTTGTGGTGAACAAACAATTAGCTTTTTGATGGGATGCCGCGGCTTCTGATACTGCCAATCCTCCTTTTGCCGAGCTGGCAAACAATTAGCTTGATAGGGATCTTGGCAGATCGTCAATCCTCACTACTTTGGGTGGCTTTGAACTTTGTCTGTGTGGTAATGGGAACGGTTGGCATTTTAATAAATGTAATGGAAAAATCACATTACAAAGTTAAAGGCTTGACTTTAATAATTTGGTTTAATTCAAAACCAAACGAGGATGATGTGCGAAATGCATTTTAGATTTTGGGTCAGAATAGAGTAAATCTGGTATGAGCATCAAGGTTGTTATTTACATAAGTTGCTTACGTGCATTGGAAACTAGGAGCCATAGCACGAGTGTCAAACATGTGTTTTCATTTTTATCTTGATACATTTTAACAAAGGAAGCGGTTGCTTTTCTAATTTATAGACTGTGTTGTCTGATGTGACGCGGCGAGAAGCAATGTCGGGCAAAATGGATTTCAGGCGCAAGGCGAAACCGTGGCGCCAAGCTGCGCGGTGTTGATCAAAAATCTCACCACTTTTGTTGGTGGGTATCTGAATAATTTGGCTTTATGGAGCATATGAAACATAGCCATCATTTTTAGGTAGGCCGTTTTGGTTGCAGTGATTATATTTGCGAGATCGTCATCATGTCGTATGTATTCTACAAATGGTCCTGCGACTGAATTTGTTAAATACTAGGGAAAACTGAAAGTGTAAATTTGAAACCCACTGAGGTTGGTTCATTACTTATATTATTAAGGGCTGGAGCTGCTCAGGAAGGTTTGAAAAATAAGAGACAGCTGAGGTTCTTGAATCTGCAGACGGAACGCCAGAGAGAGAATGATTCTTTGGCGATTGAAAGAATTTGTCAAATTCAAAGTTAAGTCTCAGGAGGATGTTTCTTCTTCTTGCCATTTGATGAAAAGGAAAACCGGAGAATTTTTAGGGAGAATAAAAGATTGAAAAGTTACTTTCTCTTGGTGGATTAAAACCACAAGTTCCCTCAACGATGTTTGCTGCAGCTAACATTAGCGATTTTTGAAGATGAAGAGAAACTAGGGGTAAATGTGATAGGCAATTGGGATTACATTTAACGAGACATGCCGAATCCATTTCTCTTCTCATTTTTTTGGATGTAGGTCTTTTCCGGTAATTTTGATGATGACAAAAATGTTGTTGGCGGTGGGCTAAATCACGGTGAACATAATTTAGATGCCACAAAACTGCCCAACATAGTCAATGAGGAAGGTCAACTTGGTCGTGAAAGACTTGGAAATGAGTTATACGGATATTCGGCAGCAAGGAAGGAAAAGGGAAGGAAGAGTAAAATTATTGTTTATTGTCTGTTGAACATTACACACATGACTCTAAATATTGAAATTTAAATTATAAGATGTGAACACTACAAGGCCATTTATAATGAATATTATTGTTTGATGCGCGCCATGCGGGAATGTATTTGGCCGGGTGGACTGTGCGACCTGTGACGTTCGGTGTCTCTGTTGACTTCACGCAGAACTTTGCGACGTGGTGCGGACAGCGCGGAACCGCGCTTGGTATCTATATCTATGATCACTTCAAGTAACATCTTTATTACTTTGTTTAGCAAGGCTACGTTTTAGAGTAGGCGTATGCAGTAGTGGATTGCAAGTCAAGCCAGCCAGCGGAAGTTGTGGGGCTCGGTAGGAGCATACAGTGTTATTACATCAAAGGTATGTCTTAGTATTATCGGCCATCAAGCCAGGCAGGTTTGCTTCTTTATGGATAACACATTCTTATATAATCAAATGACCATTTGAATCTTTCAAACAACTAATGTATAATGTTTATAATCGGCAATATCTTTGTGAGGTTAGCATGGACTAAAGAAATCTCTTTTAAGTAAGAAATACAATTCTACCATAAATTAAAAATTTTTGTAATCTATGCACTATTTGATAGTAATAGATGATTTGTTTAATGCAAAATGCAAAACAACAATTCATATATAGTTAAGACAATATCAAAGCATTGCTTCAAAGTAACATTACATGATGGAAAAATATTACATGATGCTACATCATGAGATTTGGCACATGATATTACAAACTATAATGAGTTAGCGCGGAATCCCGAAAAAGAAGTATCATCCATGTGCAATATGAATTCTACCATCATTTGTAACAAATGTAGTTCTACCATCATTTGCAACCCTTTGGAATTTATTTGTAATGCATGCACCATTTGATAGTGTATTAGATAATTGTTTAATGCAAAATGCAAAACAACAATGATTATCATATAGTTAAGACAACCTTACCTGACATTACACACATGCGCTGTTTTGCAGAAAGCTGCATCTCGATGCGTGTCGCTGAGGGCGAAGCAGCACATGATGGTACATCATCACGATGTGAGCCAAATGATATTACAAGCACTATAACAGAATGTCTTCTACAAAGCGATCTAAAGGTCTTTTTTGTTCAAGGCTTTCGAGCTTCCCGAGGTTTTTCACCCTTTGTTCAAACTAAAAACTTCTAGGTTTCCAACTTGTACCCACAGGCATGGCTGGCACCTTCAAGCTGAGAATTAAATTTTCCATAATTCTACTCATTTTATGTATTGATTATAAAGAGGAGGTGGTGATAATGCCTACACGCTGGAAAGCGAAGTTTGTGCAATATGTGAGATCATTGAATCGCAACATCGATAAACATTTTCAGCCATGTAATAGCCATCCGGGGGCTCGAACCCAAAACACAAGGTTAAAACCTTCGCTCTCTACCGAGCTAGGGGCGGCAAATGATATATAGTGTAAACAAATTTGCGTAATGTACAAATGAAAGCACTGGCATGTGCGCCAGAAATATATGAATCGAGACTATACGCAAATACAGTTCTCTTATGCCCAACGTGTTAGCTTGATTAGAGTGGCAACTCTGACCTGGATGTGACCTTTTAGATCTCCAAAGATACTATAGGATATCCCAATTGAGTTCAACCTAAAAGCTCTACAATTTCAACTTGATCTTATTTAGATCCAATGCAGTTCTAATTGCTCCACACTCATTTTTGTCGTATAAACCATAATCTAAAACTGAAATATCATGATATACTCATTATAGACTCGAAGGAGTCTAAAGCAACCTTTCTAGTACTCTGCTTTGAAGGAATGCAACTTGGCTTTAAGCAGCCTTGTAGTGCTTCTTGATTATAAAAGTGATTATGCAGTAAGGCTAATACTACTTATAGGTACATATATAGTACTGTAAGGGCGCAAATAGCATATGATTCGCATCCAACCTCTAAGAAATCCAAGCTGAGATTAGCATCTCCTTTTTGTACCTGCCGGGAGGAGACAAACTCAAGTGTAAGAGTAAATCCTCGCAAATCTCTGGCAAGAGGCAGCCTTTGGAGTAAGGGAGCCAGGAATGGTAAGAGAAAAGGGCCCTCGCCGCCCTTTTCTAGTGTGTGATATGAGAGAAAAGTGCACTCCGCCCCGCCTTTAATGGGCTTCCAAGAATTGTCTTGAGGCTTATTGGCTAAGAGCTTTGCCATTAGCTTATATGTAGTGTTTTGAGGGCAATGGGTCTCCTACTCTTCCAAAGATGAAGGTTTGGTCCACTTTAGGGATTAAGAGCTATGAATCCCATTGCTGAGAGTTTGGGTGTGACTACCAAAGTGCCAAAGCCTTTGTAAAACCAATGTTAAATCATCCCCTAATTCATGCCAAAATTCCGGGGAAAGCTCCCGGGAAAAGCCGGGGCCCGGGATTTGCCATGGGCCATTGCTTTGGTTGAGAGCACTTCCTCTTTTGTAATTGGTTTGCACGGTAGGTGATTGTCCTCGGTTGTCCAAAGATGGTCCAAGGACTTGCATACAAGAGTCCAATGCACTATCATAATTCTTTGGCGGTGTCCTCGAGAGAACAGTTTGGAGTATGCTTGCAAAAAAGAAATTCCTAATTTGCTCAGGGCTCCTTGATAGTATTGTGACTAGTGTCTTTAATCTCATTGATCCCATTGTCCATCATCCTCGCTACCGGTAATAAAGAAGAAGATCTTAGAATTCTCACCGTCCATATTCTCATGCCACTTAACCTTGGCTCTAGCTGCTGCTCGGCCTCATCCTCCTCGTGACTTGATTCGAGCATCTAGATTAGCCTCATGGAATTCGCGAGCCACACTTCTTTGGATTGGCCATAAAATTCGTGGGCGCGTTACTACGCATCTCTTCATATAACTTCATCTTCTCTGTTGAAAGGCCTTGGCTCTGTTACTACCCATTGCTTAACCCAAGCTTTAACTTTCTTCAGCTTACATGACCATTCTTGCATGCTTTTAGTCAGAAACTTTTTGGCGGAGGGCTAGGAGCTGTTTAAAGGGTGTACAAAATTCAGGTTTGTTAAGGTAGCGGTGTTGAATTTGAGCGATTGTGGCTCCTCTCATAGATGATGCTAAGGGTAGGTCAAAAAATAGCTTTTGAGGGTATATGGTCATTGCGTGAACCCTCGGTCACCTTCAACATAATGCTTATCAAAATGGGGCGCAGTTCTACTTACCGGATAGAATCGATCTAGGAGGCAATATACCGCTTGTCCCCCTTTGTTTGTTGCACCAAGAGTATTAAAGCTTGATGGCGGGATAAGAGTGAACCCAATGGTATCCACAAGGCTATCCATGAAAGTTTTTCTTCTCTTGATAAGTTCTGCCTTGAGACCTACCTTTTGGTCCCAATGCTCGAATCATGTTGAAGTCGCCGCCAAGGAGCCAATTATCAATTGGCTGATTTTGGATCAAATTTGTAATTAAGTCCACAATAGGCTCTTTCCTTTGGCTTATTGGATGCATAGATATTGATAATTGCCCATCTTATGCTGTCTGATTCTAGTATCAAAGCCTGCCACCTGCCATCTGGATGACAGAATGTGCTTATCACACTTTGGTTTCTCCATAACATGCCTACACCACCCTTGGTGCCATTTGCTTTTGGACAAGGGAATTGTATCCTCACTGCAATCCACTTCCCAAATGAATTAGCTTCAACTCACCCTGTCGATGTTCACGAAACATGACAATATCTGCCATGGATCTTATTGCAGTAATGACTCTTGGCGTTTGGGTGCTCCTCTGATACCTTAGGTTTAAAGCTTACTATTTTCATTAAACAAATACAAGAATACTTTCCACCACCGGCCATGCAGCCCATTTTACATAGTGACAAAGTCTGCAGAAGGAGGATTATCCACGGAACCCACCTCGCATCAGTTTCGCCTTTCTTTTTTTCTTTTTTTTTTACTTGCTGCGGGGCTTTTCAATGCAAGCACCACTTCAATGTGGGCATCCTGCGGGCTTCTAGGAAATTCTTGAGTGTCTCTCGGTGGCGGAGGCCCTTCCTTGGGAGGCATAGACTCAACCATGGGCTTCTTCCCTTTTTCCTTTATGCTTTCCTTATAAATTGTATCTCTTGCTCTCGAGGCTATCCTTGTGAGTTACCCCAGCGGTGAATTTGATTTGCCGGAATTTTTCCTTTCAAGCATTGGCGGATCATTCTCTAGTGATTGAAGAGCCCGCTTGTTGGATTGATGCGGCTGCTAACATCTGAGCTCTTAGCGGGCCCTCCGTCCTTGGGCTACAGCGAACCATTATGCAACGAGCAACAACATGCTCTTGACCTCTGGGTGGCCATTTTGGTGCACATGTAGAGTAAAACAGGCCCGATGGAACTGGTGGCCATTTTAAAACTGTAAAGAAAGGCGGCTCACTTGGAACACGGGCATCGGTTGGGTTGTTGATGGCTACACATGCTTGAGTAGGCGTGGGTGTCCCTTTGGTTGTTGCAAGGAAGTTGATATGCACACGTCTGCGATTACGGTTCTGCATAAGCGGCGAGTTTGGCATAGGCCTTGCCAAATATGGAGATATCTTTAATGGCCCAACTAGTGGGCCTTCACCTCGCCTCAAGCGATGGAGGTCTGCGCTTGGAACATTAAGCCAACTTCATAGTGGTTAGGAAGAGAACCATCTAGCATTTGCCGCCCTCTACCACGGTTATGATTCCTGCACGGCCCACTCACCTTTTTCGTCCCCTTGCCTTGACTTACGTCCAATCGGGCGGTTGAGCACCCGGTTTGTTTCTTCAGCGTTAGAAGGTGGTGCTTGTGTACAGCCCTCACAGTGCAGCCTGGCACCTTTCACCGCGATGGAGGGAGACCTTCCAATTTAGGGGAACCAAAACCAACTTATCAGCGTAGCCCATGAATGATAATCCATACGGGATTGGCTTGAGTAAATCAGCGATAAGCGGATTAGGGGTGGTGGCTTGATCTCCGGCGAAACTCCCCAACAGAAACAAATTGCTTTCAAGGCTGGATTCGATCCAATACCGAGGGGCTTAATCCCCTTAAGGTAGCCCTGCTTTGGATATGGAGCAGTTTGTGGATTATCACAATCAAAATCAGCTTGCCATCTACGCAGAGTAAATTCACCACCTTTCGAAGTGATGACTCCTTCTTGAGCAGCATCTCCACCTCCTTGGAAGAGTTTAATTCAACAATAAAGTGGGGACCCCAGCCGGTAAATTCTAGGGATTCTTGGCCCTCTAATTCTCTCTATAACCCTCACGGCCTCGGCAAAGTGTGACCATACCCTTTAACCACCCTTCCAATCCGGCTTCCTTTTCCATTAAGCCTGATTCGGTGCGCTCGGCGGAATTCTTAGAGATGGCCCTGTTGGATGAGTGGGACTTAGGGCAAGGGAGGTTATTTGTTAAAAAACAGGACTTCGACTCCATTTCGGGTGGCGGCTACATCGGCAGGCAAAAGGGCTTCTCCACGAGAATCTCCATTAGATACATACCGCGGTTCTAAAGCCCCACACTTGTGTTTTTGCCATTATAAACCATAATCTATAAGAAAATTATCATGATCCAGCTCATTATAGGCTTCGAAGAAATCTAAAGCCACCTTTCTGGTGTTTCTTTGTTGAATCCAACTTGGCTTTCGCGACCTTGTAACTAACCCAATTCAAAAAGTGATTGTCAAGGCTAAAAACATAGGTACATATCTTCAATCAAAGGAACCAAAAGCATGGCGGCTGGAGTCGCCCTCGAGAAATCATTTGAGATTAACATTCTTTTTGTAGGGAGAAATAGCGATAGCAAACTAGGAAAGAATTTACCTTTAATTAAAAAGGAAGCTCAAATATCTCACACAAGATATGAACAACTTGAATGTGAGGATTAAAGTCATTTTAAATTAAGCATGCATAAAATCTAAAGATTTTAATATCTATTAGCCATCGAGCCCTTTCAACCCGACCACAAGGTTAAAAGCCTTGTGCTCTACCTGTGAGCTAGAGCGACAGCACACAAATGAGCAATTAAAAATTTCCATAATTCTACTCACATTTTATGTGATATAATAGAAAATTAGTGATAATACTACTCAAACACGGTTTGTGCAATTTGTGAGATCATTGAATCATAACATCGATAAACATTTTAGCCCATCACCATCAGGGAGCTCGAGACCCGAACCACAAGGATTAAAAGCGCTGCGCTCTACACCAGCCCGAGCTAGGATGGCAAGTGGTATATAGTGAAAACAAATTTAGCGTGACCACCTGCAAATGGCACTATTTGTACATACTTTCAAATAAATGAATCGGGAGACTATACATAATGGGTTCTCTTATACCCAATAATAGCTAGTAATTGGATTGGATCAAGCCCAATTTACCGGATGTGACCTTTTAGATCTCCTAGTCCTATAGGATATCAATTGAAGTTCAACCTAAATCTCTCTACCAATTTCAACTTGATCCTTATTTAGATCAATGAGAGAATCTAAGGGCAACACACTTTTTGAAAGGTATAAACCATAATCTATAAGAATTGGGCCTAATTATCATAATCGCTCATTATAAACTCAAAGGAAGACAAAGCAACCTTTCTAGGCTTTCTTTGAAGGAATGCAACTGATTGGCTTTAAGCGACTCTACAAAGTGGAATTCCTCCAATAAATGTCTAAGAGTGATTGTCTCTACAAGCACGAAAAAATAAAAAGGTACATAATATTCCACTTTGGCCGTGGTTTGGCTCAGGATGGAAAATAGGCTTAAAAACGTGAATAAATCCTGAAATGAGCAAATGGCGCATACTTTTGTAGAAGGGAGGAGAATTTTGGCCAAGGTTGCCCTTTGGAAAAGGAAACCAAAAAAAAATGTTGTGCGATATGATATGAAAAATGTGGCTTGATGGAAAGGGTTCCTTTAAAATCTTGGCATCTGAAGCGAGGAAAATAGGCCGAAACTAGTTGCATATATATCCTCGTATTGTGCCGCATTAAATGGATTCACGCTTTTAAAATTAGATAATCAAGGCATTTGACCACATTTTCCACTTCCCTTACCTTTTCTCTTTCCCTTTCCCTTTGCCTTTTTTTTTTTTTTCTTTTTTCCCTTGCCCCTTTTCCCTTTTATATTTTCAATTTACCTTTTTCTTTTCCATTATTCCATTTTCCTCATTTCCCTTTTTGTTTTTTCTGCTTCCCTATTTTTCCTTTTCTATTTTCCCTTCCCTTTTCTCCAATTTATAGTTGCCCTTTTTTGCTTTTCTGTGCCCTTTCCCCCTCCCTTTTCCTATTCCCTCTTCCTCCTTTCCTCGTGCCCTTTTTTTCCAAGTTTTTCTTCCCCTTTCCCCTTTCCTTTCCCTTTTCCTTTCTTTTCTCCCCACCTTTTCTTTTTCCCCCTTTTTCCTTCATTTTTCCTCCTTTCCCCAGCCCTTAGTCTTCCCTTTTTTCTATGCCCTTTTCCCCTTCCTTTCCCCTTTTTTTTCTTTTTTTGCTCTTTCCCTTTCCCTTTTCCATGTCCATTTTTCCTTCCTTTTCCCCTTTCCTCACCTTTTCCCTCTTCACTTTTTCCCATGTCCCTTTTCTCTTCTATTTTCCCATGCTTTTTTGATCCTCTTTTCCCCCTTTCTTAACATTTTCCTCTTCTTCCTCCTCCCCCCTCCTTTTCCCTCTTTTCCTTCTCTTTTTCTTTTCTATTTTGCTCTTCTTTTCGTTTCACCTCCCTTTCTATTTTCCCATTTACTCCCCTTTTGTTCCCTTTTGCCTTTTCTATTTGCTTTTCCCCCTTTTTCACGTTTGCCTTTTCCATTTCCCCCTTCCCAAGCTTTTCCCTTTTTCTATCTCTTCTTTCCTTTTTTCCCCTCCCCTTTTCACATTCCCCTTTTCCTTTTACCTTTTCTTATTTTACTTTTCTCCCATCCCATCCCCTTTGCTTCCCTTTCTCCCTTTCCCTTTTTCTTTTGAATTCTTTTTTACCAATGGCCTTTTTCCTTCCTTTTTCCTACTTTCCCAACCCTTTCTCTCTTCGATTTTTTTTAGGTGCCCTTTTCCCTTCCATTTCCCTCTCGTCCGCCTCCTTTTTGTTTTATTTTTCCTTTTCTTTTTTCTCATGTCTTTTTTTTGCTTTCCTTTATTTCTCTTTCCCTTTTTAGAGTGCCCTTTCTTCCTTCCCTTTGCCCACCCTTTCCCTCTTCTCGTAGTCTTTTTCCTTACCTTTCCTCCCTCCTGTGTTCTTTTCCTTTTCCCTTTTCCCCTGTCATCCCTCCTTTCTCTCTTCCTTTTCTCCGCTTCTCTTTTCCTCCTTTTCTCTTCCTCTTTTCCCCATGTACTTTTTCCCTTTTCCCCTCCTTTTCCTTTTCCCTTTCCCTTCCCTTTTCTACCTTTCCTCACCCTTTTCCTTCTCAGTGTCCTTTTTGCTCTCCCCCTTCCCCCTTTCTCTTCCCTTTACCTTTTCCATGCCCCTTTGCTTTCCCTTTCCCTTCCTTTCTACCTTTCCTCACCCTTTTCCTTCTCAGTGTCTTTTTTGCTCTCCCGCTTCCCCCTTTCTCTTCTCTTTACCTTTTCCATGCCCCTTTGCTTTCCCTTTCCATTTTCCCTTTCCCCTTTTCCTCCCTTTTCTATTTTCTCGGTTTCCCCTCTCTTTTTCTTTTCTTTGCCTTTTCCCTTTTCCCTTTTCCCTTTTCCTTCAACCCTTTAACTGTCGGATTGCGCAAATACCCTTTTCCTTCTCAGTGTCCTTTTTGCTCTCCCCCTTCCCCCTTTCTCTTCCCTTTACCTTTTCTATGCCCCTTTGCTTTCCCTTTCCATTTTCCCTTTCCCTTTTTCCTCCCTTTTCTATTTTCTCGGTTTCCCCTCTCTTTTCCTTTCTTTCCCTTTTCCCTTTTCCCTTTTCCCTTTTCCCTTCAACCCTTTAACTGTCGGATTGCGCACATCAAGATGAAATTTTGGTTGAAAACACGCACACGTCATCTTCACCGTTGATCTATCAAATCCTCAACCGTCCGATCTAGGGCACCATTCACAACGGACATACGGTATAATTTTATAATATAAGAAGATAAGAGAGAATTAGTGATAATACTACTGTGATATGAAGAAACGAAGTTTGTGCAATATGGTGAGATCATTGAATCATAACATCAATAAACATTTTCAGCCCATCGCCATCCGGGGGGCTCGAACCTCCAACCACAAGGTTAAGAGCCTTGCGCTCTACCAACTGAGCTAGGACGGCAAATGATATATAGTGAAAACAAATTTAACGTAATGTACAAATGAAAGCACTATTTGTACATACTTTCAAATATATGAATCAGGGAAACTATACATAGTACAGTTCTCTTATGCCCAACATTAGCTTGATTAGAGTGGCAACTACAGCACGGATGTGACCTTTTAGATCTCCAAGTCCCTATAGGATATCCAATTGAGTTCAACCTAAAAGCTCTACAATTTCAAGTTGATCCTTATTTTGAGTTCAACCTAAAAGCTCTACAATTTCAACTTGATCCTTATTTAGATCAATACACAGTTCTAATTGCCCCAAACTCGTGTTTTTTGTCGTGTAAACCATAATCTATAAGAAGCCTAATTATCATGATATGCTCATTATAGACTCGAAGGAATCTAAAACAACCTTTCTAGTACTTTCTTTGAAGGAATGCAACTTGGCTTTAAGCAGCCTTGTAGTGCTTCCTAACCCAATTCCTAAAAGTGATTGTCTCTTAAGGCTAATGCACAACATAGGTACATATACGAGTACTTTGTAAGGAGCCCAAATAGCATGAGCAGTTCGCATCGAACTCGAAGAAATCCAAGCTGAGATTAGCATTCTTTTTTGTACCTGCTTGGGAGGAGACCAACTTGGTAGTAGCAACCTGCCAACTTGGCAGTAGCAGCCTTTGAGTAAGGGATTCTGAAGCTCAAATGTCTCTCGACAAGATATGAACAACTTGAATGTGTGTATTAAGTTGTTTTAAATTAAACGTACAGAAATTAAAATCCATATCTAATCGCCATCCGGGGGACTCGAACCCACGACCACAAGGTTAAAAGCCTTGCGCTCTACCAACTGAGCTAGAACGGCAACACACAAATGAGCAATTAAAATTTTCCATAATTCTACTCACATCTTATGTGATATGAAGAAATGATGTTTGTGCAATATGTGAGATCATTGAATCATAACATCGATAAACATTTTAGGCCGCCGCCATCGGGGGGCTCGAACCTCCGACCACAAGGTTAAGAGCCGTGCGCTCTACCAACTAAGCTAGGACGGCAAGTGATATAGTGAAAACAAATTTAACATAATGTACAAATGAAAGCACTATTTGTACATACTTTCAAATATATGAATCAGGGAGACTATACATAGTACAGTTCTCTTACGCCCAACATTAGCTTGATTAGAGTGGCAACTACAGCACGGATGTGACCTTTTAGATCTCCAAGTCCCTATAGGATATCCAATTGAGTTCAACCTAAAAGCTCTACAATTTCAACTTGACCCTTATTTAAATCAATTCACAGTTCTAATTGCCCCACACGTGTTTTTGTCGATAAACCATAATCTATAAGAAGCCTAATTATCGCGATACGCTCATTATAGACCTCGAAAAGAATCTAAAGCAACCTTTCTAGTACTTTCTTTGAAGGAATGCAACTTGGCTTTTTGCGGCCTTGTAGTGCTTCCTAACCCAATTCCTAAAAGTGATTGTCTCTTAAGGCTAATGCACAACATAGGGACATATCACGAGTACTTTGTAAGGAGCCCAAATAGCATGAGCAGTCAAGATCGAATCGAAGAAATCCAAGCTTTGAGATTAGCATTCTTTTTGTACACCGCTTGGGAGGAGACCAACTTAAAGAGACCTTTGAGTAAGGGATTCCGAAGCTCAAATGTCTCTCGACAAGATGTATTAAGCTGTTTTAAATTAAACGTACAGAAATTAAAGTCCATATCTAATCACCATCCGGGGGACTCGAACCCACGACCACAAGGTTAAAAGCCTTGCGCTCTACCAACTGAGCTAGAACGGCAACACACAAATGAGCAATTAAAAGTTTCCATAATTCTACTCACATTTTATGTGATATAAGAGAGAATTAGTGATAATACTATGAAGAAACGAAGTTTGTGCAATATGTGAGATCATTGAATCATAACATCGATAAACATTTTCAGCCCATCGCCATCCGAGGGGCTCGAACCCCCGACCACAAGGTTAAGAGCCTTACGCTCTACCAACTGAGCTAGGACGGCAAGTGATATATAGTGAAAACAAATTTAACGTAATGTACAAATGAAAGCACTATTTGTACATACTTTCAAATACATGAATCAGGGAGACTATACATAGTACAGTTCTCTTATGCCCAACATTAGCTTGATTAGAGTGAAGCACAATTTCATTATAATGGGAAAAATTTTAGTAAACTGAAATTTTTTTATTATGGGGGTTGTATAGACCTTATGCAGGGGTTGTATACACGTGTACAGTACCCTGTATCATAGACCTTATGCAGGGGTTGTATACACGTGCAGTACCCGTGTATCATACATACATGAATATTTAGAGAACATAATAACACGGTATCATATACCAACTTTCAAACACAATAGAGACCGAAGTATGAACTATGTATGTCCCTAGTAACCTTCCCCCAGGTTCCTAACCCCTTCCCCTTCCCCTTTCCCTTTGCCTGCGAGGTCTAACCCACGCATCTGGGTTAGGAGTCAAGAGCTCACGCATATCCCAGCCTGATTCTTCCCACCATATGGGGTACCTAGTCATTAGAAAAAGTAATTCCACAGGATGATACTCACGGAAGAAGAGCGGACCCAACTAAGCAGAGTTTCATTAAAGTTGGAATTCTGAAGACAAGTTGGAATAATTTTTATATAGTATACCTTGGAGGGTTATGTATACCTCAATACTTATAGTATGGTTATGTGTATTACATAAGGTTATGTATATATGTGTATACTAGTATACCTCAATACTTATAGTACGGTTATGTGTATTACAAAAGGTTATGTATACCTGTTGTATACTAACACAACCAGATTACAATAAGATAACAAGTACTATTATTCTTCTACTATTACTCTGAATGATCAGAACTAGCAGAAGGCGCTCCAGAGATCCTTTCGATCATGAACATTTGATACTCCCTATTCCACAGGAGATGGATGATAACATCAACGGGATCAGGATAATGGCGAGGATTGAGAGCAACAGTGGTGAGCCAGTCTTCAAGCGGTATATCTCGCTCGCGGCACCGCTTGAAGTCCTCATGATTCATCTTGCAAGTGATAGAATCACGTTCAAGACCAGAATACGTCATAGCTAGACGGAGGCCAATGTTGCTGCACTCGGCAATTTGATGTATATTTATACCCACCAAAATTATTGATGGTATATACCCACCAAAATTATTGATGGTATATACATAGAAATTATTGGATCATATACATACTTGTATGGTACTCGTATAATGGCAATGAACACCAATAATTCACATCAATAATTTTACTTCACTATAAAAGCAGCTCCATCCGGTGGTAGAGCTCATTCATCTCCCATGGCTTCCTTGCCTGATCGTCCAGAGAACATCCGATCCTTCAGGTGCTACCTTAGCTATAATGATCTGTGTGAATGCTACAGAAATGGTATCAAACTTGATCCATGGCTGCAGTCCAAAGCAGATGGTCCCGCGAAGTGCTTGCAAGCTCAAGCTCCGTGTTAAGGTCCACCTTTATTGGCTTCCCCGATCAGGAGATCTATGAGCTGAATAGCATCACGTGCTTTGATGTTGATGATGAGTGAATCAGACCGCTAAGGATATAATAATGACATGAGTACCTATGAACTATGCAAGCTGTCTTTAATTTCAATCACACCTATATTAGTCAAGCAGCAATGACGAGTGAATCATCGATGATATGTATACCTGTTAAGGATATAATAATATAAGCACTTATGATTTGTGTATCATTAAGGATATATATAATATAAGCATAGTGAATATTAGTTGATGTATAGAATCGAGTACATGATAGAATCATATCTGCACGCAGTACATGATACTTTATATCGCTCAATGATGCATGCCACAGTCCACCCCAATAATTCACATCAATAATTTTACTTCACTATAGAAACAGCTCCATTCTGGGGCTAGAGGTCATTCATCTCCCATGGATTATTTGCCTTCTTTACGTTTCACCACATCGAGGCGATCAAGTGCTCAATGAGCCACTCGATCTTGTTGGTTGCCTAGACAGGCATCTTCTTCTTGATCCCTACCTGCTAAGAAAAGCTTTGGTGAGAGATTCATTGCCCCGCGTCAATTTGTGTTATGATCCATCCGATTTGGCTTCACGGCATGAGCTATGAGATATCGGGGATCACTACTACAGATCCTCGAAGATGAATGAATCACATGTTCAACATATAAGCACTTTGACCATCTTATCTATGAATCATGTATGCATTTTATATATTAAAGATGTAAGCAATTATATATGATCACAAATATAGTAATGTACAAGATCTTATGTAATAAGATGAAAGATATGTATTACAAGTACAAGATCTCATGTATTAAGATGAATAATGTGCTATGTCTTTCCACATGTCTACAATATATTTCGAATTTGAATTTTTTGGCCTCTTGCCATTGGCATCCCGGGCATAATGAATAGCATCTAAATTTTCATACCTTGAAGGATCGGAAGGATTAGGTCGCCAACGCTTAGTCAAGCGGTCTTTGTAGTCCCCTCCAAAGAGGCTTCCACCACGATACAAAAAATATGGCCAAAATATGTAGATTCGGATCAAGAACAAACATTCTCCTCTGCATATCCTAACCAAGTGGCAGTGTTATCATCTCCAGGTCTGACTAGAACAAACATACCCTTTGTCACATGTACGTGAGGATCAAACTCTTCAAGAGGCAACACTGGACGGCCATCTGACGGGCCACAATAAGATGGTAAAGGTCGTGTGACCAAGGCAGATATCGTCGACCTGGAACAAAAATCTTTGTTTGTTCTAGAGGAGCTTGTCTTGTTGTGGCCAAAATGCATCATTTTGAGGACGTCCCGAGCAACATCCTCCAAAGAGATAAGAAGTCGGGCTCCAATACTCAACACTTGCCGTGTATTGCCTTGCAAACAAGCTACTTTCTTGATTCTTACATATGTCCTTCCATAGGGAGATGTATTTGTTGATGCTATCCTTCAACCCTGGAAGATCCTTCAATGTTGGTCTAGGAGGAATATTTTGTGGCACACCACTTGGTAGCATTGGCTGACCACGCTCATCCTCTTTCCACATTCTAACTCCGGAGAATCACTGGAAGCCACTCTTTATGTGTAGGACGCATTTTGTATTGCATAACAGGCCAATCTCCTGCCATCTTAAATTTGAAGAGCAATGGTTCAGTATGCCCAACCAGGCTCCCTTCACAAAAGCCTTCCAATTTGGAACTTCATCAATAAAGTATGGAATTGGAGATTTTGCATTGCACTTGCTGAACAAGTAAAGTAGCTCTGGTAGTGTCAAAGCATCCGATGAACTCATCAAGGTTGAAAAATTTCCAAATAAAGCATAAATATCATCATGGGTGTGGCCGACCATCATAAAGCCCACTTGGATCTCATCAAAGACCTCTAGAGTTGTCCCGGGGACCATTTCTGGTCCATGGACCAAAGATGGTCCACCATACCCCCTGCCACTTAAACCGATATATCTCACAAGTCAAATTTTAATTTTAAAATATAACACCACTATTTGAGTCTTCAATTGATTCTTAACAACCTGTGAGAATTTCATGACCATTGGATTCACCTTTATATTGGTATGATTGTTCAAACTTTGAATAATTTGGCAGTTTTTACAGCACTCTAGAACTGCATTCTTTTATTATATAAATAAAAAACTTGCCTTCAAAAAAAAAAAAAAAAGAACTGCATTCTTCAATTTTCTAGCATAAGAGTGTCTAAACCTTGCGAAATATGAAATTAATTGATATACTAGTAAATTGCCCACCGTTGGTGGGCTTTACATGTGATTGTTCACCTTTGTGATCGTTCCATGTGATGTCTTGGAAGTGGGCGTAGAGTGAGGAGATGCGTGATTGATGGTATAAGAGTTTTGTTTGTATTAATTTAATGGTCTTAATGTGATCCAAATCAGATTAAGTAGTTATTTTGCATATGTTGGGCTTTTATAAAAGATAAACCCATTATGTGTTGTATTTTGAGCACAAAGCCCAAAAGATTTAAGATGTTAAGATAGTACCACATAAGTCCATTACAACTACATTCTAGAACCCTGGTTATAAGGTTTTAGAAAGCTTCTAAATGGAAATCCCACCTAACCTTAAACTTGAAGGCCAAAATGAGGAGGACCTCCTGTATCATGATAAATCCCACCTAACAATCAATCCAATCACCGCTCAATCGTGCCTGAGAAGCCGTCTCATTTTCCTAATCCAGTTTCCTTGTGAAGTAATGGTTTCCAATCATACTGCTATGAAATGCAAAATTGATCAAGACATCCAAACTCTATATGTGCCATAGTTGGGAGCAATCCACAATTGTTGTGTTGTTATGTTAGAAATATAAAATGTATTCAACAACTTAGATGTGAAGCAAAAATTGTAAACTGGGATTAGGCTAAAAGGCAAAAAAAAGTAAGGAGCAAAATAAAACCAAAAATGTCAAGAACACTTTATAGTTTGTAAGGTGATGCTTTGCATATTCTTGCAAAGTGCATGGGGACAAAATATAAGGTATTGTTGGGTATTTCTTTGGAAGAAGTTGTGCAACAACATTGTGATTCTTGAGACCTGAGTTGGTGTGCATTATTAAAAGGGCAAAATATAGGTATAGGTAATCCATTATCAATTGTGTGGTGCACACATCCTAAATTATGTAGCATGTTATGATGCATGGAGACCATTTTGTTTTATGGTGGTCTATTTTGTTTTAACAACTTTACATTGGCTCCAACATCAATGTGGTTTAATGTGTAAATGAAGTCATGAACATACCACTTTATGCATTGATATGGTAATATTGATTTTGAATCTGGATCTCTTCTATCAATTGGACTTGTAGTTTCACAAATCTCAACTACTTTGTTTCCATATCTCTAGGGACTGAAATGGTTTCACTCAGTGGGGTTTAACACATCTCAACTACTTTGTTTCCATATCAGTTAGTAGAACATGCCCAACCGTAATAAAAATGATGCACAAACTTTCTATATTGCTAGACACCAACATACCTTGTACAACAATAAATTCGCCACTCGGATGACAAATTCTTTTTGTTTCATCATTAGCTAAAGAATTTCTATTCGTCCGCAATGAGAAAGGAAAAATAGTTGTTGTAAATTATCTCTTTGGATCGAATTTTTGAAGGATTAAAGCCACCGTAGCATGGCACCTATGACAGATTGCACCTATGGCATTTGTGAACTTCGAGATATCCGATAAAAGCAGATTGCATCGCACGGCATTTGTGGACTTCAAATATTCAGATTTGCTTGAAATTTGCAAAGCTCTCCAATTCATTGGTTACCTCTAGGTGTCTCCTCCTTCTCAAGTAAGCATGCCCTCAATCTTTGCAGATGCCCGGTTCAGGCAATCTCCTTATGCATCTTCAAAACTCGCAGAAAGGTTAAAAATTGCTCATGTAACAACTCAAATTAGAAAATAACTACTCCTTTGTTAAAAGTTTTAGAAAAATTTGGATAGAATTACGACAGCTTCGTGGATCATGCCTTGACAATCTCCTAAGGAAACAGAGCTAAACATGTGAAACCGTTAAAGCAAAACATCCAATCAACAAGGTAACAAATATCTTGTTTTACACTTCCATTTGTTTTAACCCTTAGTTTCACCCTACAGGGGAATGTGTCGACTTGATCGTGAGGTTCACAAGACACCGGAAAAGATGCATAACCTATGAAAATAGTTCATGAACTCGCCTCTGCAGTGAACCACTTGTTTTCCGGGTATGTTTGACTCATCTTAGATTGTTCTTCTTTCCGTGATAAATATGCTATCCTTTTTTGCCAATAACTGTGGTCTTTGAATATGTGCCTTTTGAGAATACTTTGTGAAATTGCAAAGCTCTCCAAGTCATTGGTTACCTCTCGACTTGTATAACGTGTCTCCTCCCTCGAGTAAGCATGCCCTTAATGTTTTTGCAGATGCTGGTCCTGGCAATCTCTTCTTGCGCATCTTCAAAACTCAGAAAAGGTTAAAAATTGCTCATTTAGCAAATCCTCAAATTAGAAAAATAACTACTCCAATCAAGGCAAGTTTTAGTTTGATAGAATTCGGCCCCTTCAGTGGATCATGCCTTGACAATCTCCTAAGGAAACAGAGCTAAACATGTGAAACCGTTAAAGCAAACATCCAACCAACGTGTAACAAATATCTTGTTTTACACTTCCATTTGTTTTAACCCTTAGTTTCACCCTCTGTGGAATGTGCTTTTTTGATCGTGAACCCAAAACGCAGACCAAGCATGAAGATATTCCTACCATGTGATGAAGCAACTTAGAAGAATAGCACCAAAGCGTAAGAATCGCGGAATTAATTTGTGTAAATCCATAAGCTTTCAATTCAACTGACTGCGGTAAATCATGGCCTCGGCATAGCGTATTTAATCACGTAACGTGAATTTGCTTCAAACCGACATGTCTAAATCGCGGGTCTAGCATAGCGGAAGAAATACGTAATCGGGCCGGATGTTCGAGGCCATGCTTGGTCCGGATGAATGCTCCCAGACACGCTACAAGTTCGCCATGGCGTATCGGTAAAGTTTTGAGCTTTGCCATTCAAACCAAGCCTTAAATCAATCCAAACTCGAAGCGAAAGGAAAAGAGGGTTGTGAGCTTTGCCATTTTTCGATCAAACTCACCTCCTTGCCGAATCGATGGGCCATAGCCAAGCCAAGCTTACGCCCTCCTGCCGCAAACAAAAAAAAAAACCCTAGGAAAGGTAATTAGGAAACGATGCAGATGATGCCACGTGGCCTGGCCTGGCGGAATCTCAGCCGCCCAATCTAGGGCGCCATTCAAGACAGACATACACTATAATTTTATAATATAGGATTATGATAAAACACATCAATTTGCATGTTTCCATGTTTTGCCGCTATCATTTGATATCAATTGAAGTCGCCAAACCCTATTTTGCTTAAAAATGCTGCATGAGGTTCAAGAATTATTTCTCTCTTATTATTGCAAGTTTTGACTTAATTTTTGTGACAATGAGTCCTTAACTAGGCAACCTATAGTTCAAAGAATTTTTTTTTTTATGTTTATATGTTTTATTAGCATCGTTATTAACTAAAGAAATTATTGTACAAAATTCAAAATAAAAATATGTGTTAAAGTGCTTCAATAAACCCCATCTATAAGTCTCATAAGAATAGTAAATGATGCATTCTAATTAACTCTATGTAGGAATTTACTTTATCAACATAAATATAGTGTAACTAGGGTATAACCATGCATTATCTAGATCTAAACAAGCTCTAATATAACAGGATGAACACAAAGAAAGGTTCCAAAGTGCATTGATTACACCTTTATAGGTCTAAAACTCAACCCTTTGGTTTGGGTGCATATTCACACGGGGGGTGACTCCGGGTAACGAGAGCTGTTGGATAGGCATATTCACCACTTATTCCTTAATCTACACCGTACGTAAAGTTCCTCGTTTGTGGGGTATGCAAGTACAAAATTTGCTATACTGTATAACAAGATTCGCAAAATACTATAAGATTTCAAGCGGAATACTATATGGTGTTGATTTCGTACGTGCAAAATACAATTATAAGGGCTCTCGCTGCCCTACGTCACCCCCATGTGAATATGCACCCAAACCAAAAGGGGTTTAAGGGGGATCTTATATTATAATGTTATTGTGTAAGTGTTGGACCCAGCCCTAATTTTGGCGGCCCAGATTTGATGAAATCAATGGAAGAGATGATGCCACGTGAAGATTCTTTAAAATAGCTTTTTTTTTTTTTTTTTTTTTTGCTAGGGTTAGCGAGGGGTAGAAGCACCTTCGAGCTGCTAGCTCCTCCTCCGAACAACATATGTTGTCCAGGCTTCTCTGGGTTACCTATTCTTTCGGTGGATACTATTTGTTGTTCTAGCCTTTATGCTTTGTTTGGTTGTTTGTTTGTTTGGTTGTCTCTTACGGCGGCTGCCCGATGGTTGCAGGTCTCTCCCTGAATTTTGTTAGGGTTGCTGCGTGATACACCCCATTTGGGTCGCCAGTGTCTGCCTTGAGCCGGGAATGGGGGAATCGAAAATTGGTCTTTCTGACCACATCAAAACATCCTCGACATCTTCTTACCGCAGTAATTTATTCTCCGGCGCTAATCAGATGCAACCGGAAATCACAATAGCCCTTAATCTTATTGCCAATGTGTTGCAGAGTAGATGATACAGTATCACTTTTGTGCATGTTTCTGGAGCTTTTTGGATCGATTTTCCTTTTGGGTTTTCGATTTGGATTCTCGATTTGAAGGTTTCTTATTCAATTCTTTTGTGGGTTGCTCTGTTTGGATCAAATTGTTGCTTCGAGCGGATTTAACGCCTTTCCGCATGTTTACGGGCTATTCGAATCCATTTCGAAGCTTCCTTGCTTGCATTTGTGCCGCTTTTGATTTATCTTTTTCACATATTTAAAATGCATTTGCAACATCTTGCTTGAACTAAACATTTCTGATCAAAATTCGCATTTATTGATCAAATTTGTGCCCTCTGTTTTGCAGATCCCCCTTGGAAATTTAGTTAAACTACTAGAAGATCTGAGGAACTGGGTATGATTTCTACATTGTGTGTCTTCAAGAGGCACCAAATTGCAGCCTGGAGACCTCCATTCTAGACGTTTTGGGCCAAAATTACTGGTAACAAATTCAAACCCAGATCAAAATTCATTTCTCAAGGCAATAGAAATAGACGATTGACTTAGAATGAAAGGTCGTTGAGATGTGCCTTGCTGGAGCTTCTTGATCGGTCGGGAAGCTAAGGTAATGACAGAGTTCTTTAGGTTGCTATATTTTTTGTTACAAACAATGACCACCTTGATGACCCGCCAAATGTTTGACAAGATGCTTCTAAAGAATGTTTTCACATGGACTGCCATCATTACAACCTACATCCAACATGGCGATAGTAAAGAAGCTCTCAATCTTTATAACCTAATGCATTTACATTTAGTGCTGCTATTGAGCCTGCATTGGATGTTCTGCCATCTCCGTTGGCAAATCAGTACATCGACATCTTAAGATCGGGGACCTTATTCGGATGTTGTTATAAAACAAGAGACTTACAGATCTCGTATGTCAAATGTGCAAACTTATGTGAAGCATACCAAGTCTTTGAAAGGATGCCGGTATGCAATGTGATATCATGGACAACACTAATTGTAGGTTATGTTGACTATAGTGGCTCTGAAAATACACTCAAACTCTTTATGCTTATCCAAGACGAAGGCCTGATACCAAATGAACTTACATTTATAAGCCGTTCTCACTTTGATGTGCCGACATTCCATCTCTAGCGAAGGAAAGAGAGTTCATGCTATGATTCGTAAAATAGGACTTAGAGATGATAGTTTTGTTAACACTTTTCTTTAGATAGACTCCACAACCAGATGTTGTATCACGGAGTGTTATACTTGCCGCATGAGTGTTTTTTATTAAATCTACGGTTTGTTTTCTGACATTGTAGTGGCTTATGGAATCATTCTTTCTAACGGGACATTAGTTAGAGCAACTAGAGACAATGAATATTCAGATCTGTTTCATTGCATTCCCTGGTCGCAAGGCACCCTTGGTCTGCTTGTGGCCACAGAGATTAAGCTGATTTTTTACTTAACCATAATGTTAAGAGAAAATGACAGGACCATATATTGAGAAGCTTCCTGTATATCTGAGCTACATTCGTCCCCCGCATTGAGGATACATGCTGCTAATGCTAAAAGGGCTTGGTTATGTTTGAGTGAGAGTTTGTCTAGCATTATTTTATGTCATGTAAAGTTTGGCTGAAGTTTTGTTTGTCCTTTGGTGCTTTCATCTCAGGCACATTCAATCGCGTCATGTGGTTCCATTTGCATTTTGAAGCAGTCAGGCAAGCATGAGAAGGCATTCTGGCTGAATATGTATTCTCGGCTGAATATCCAATTTGGTTTATAGCAATGCTAGCGTCTTACTTATACTCAATGCGAAAGGGTTCTTTCGAGATCTTGCACAGCATATATTGATTCTTTTTGCCCCAAGGATGGGGATCAAGATAATCCCGACAAAGTACCTGATTTTGTTGTCGATATGCTTGCAAGGAAGAAGCCAAAATGAAGGGCAATAAGATTAACTCTGTTGATTGGTGGTTTAAGTCTTGGTTTTACCAGCATGCGGAAACTAAAGTTGCATTTAAGGTGATTATTCAATCCAAATGAATTTAGGTTGCTACCTTATATTGCTGGAGATATGGCAGATTAATGGAATATAACTTCAAGCATAATATTACTCAGCATAACATATGATAAATATCTAGCACGAAAATATATATTACTCAGCATTTCCTAATTCTACTTTTAAAATGATTTTAATTTGCTCTTGCATATTCTTTTATTGCATATATGCCTTGTTTAGTGCTCAAAAAGCCCTTTATTAGGGCCGAAGGCCAAAAATTAACATAACAACACATAATATTAATAAATAACATAATATTAATACAAAATAAACCATTTGCATTCCAACACATTTAAATTAAATTCCCCTAAAACCCCTTTGGTTTTGGGTGCATATTCACACGGGGGTGACTCGGCAACTAGAGTTGTTGGATAGGCATATTCACCCCTTATTCCTTAATCTACACCGCATTAAAGTTCCTCGCTTGTGGGGTATGCAAGTACAAAAATTTGCTATCTTGATAACAAGATTCACAAAATACTATAAGATTTCGCTTAAATACTATATGGTGTTGATTTTGTAATGCGGCAAAATATAATTATGAGGGCTCTCCGGCCCTCACGCCACCCCGGTGAATATGCACCCAAACCAAAGGGGTTTTAGGGGAATTTAATTTAAATGTGTTGGAATGCAATGGTTTATGTTTGCATTAATATTATGTGTTATTTATTAATATTATGTGTTGTTATGTTGGGAATTTTTTGGGCCCTTGGCCCTAATAAAGGGCTTTGAGCACTAAGCAAGGCATATATGCAAAAAAAGAACCATATGCAAGAGCAGAATTAAAACAATTTTAAAAGTAGAATTAGGAAATGCCGAAAGTAATATATATTTTCGCATAGATATTTATCATATGTTATGAAGTTTTCGCCAACCTTCAATTGCAAACCTTATCACATAATTATGAAATCTATTAATATCATCGAGTAAGGAATTATATTATGTAATCAAATTCAATCATTCACCAAATTACAAGAAATAAAACTGGCAGCCTTAATGATAGCCTTATCAAGTTCTTATTTCATAACCGCCAAATTTCTAGTGATCGCGACAAAAACCCTTGTAAGCACGATATTCAACATTTTCAAGATTCCATCTTATCTACTTTCAGCCCGAAAGTGCAACTTCAAGAACCTTTTAAAGCCAACTAGTAAGGTCTCAGAAATTATGTGATGCCATGGTAAATTCCCCGCAGATAGCCCGGTAGGCGCCTCTATAGCTCAAGTGACCATTTCCTCACATATTGTCCGGGTGGGATCAATCTCATAGCTTTCATCCTCACCATTCACATTCTATGTCATTGTCTACAATGGTGATATGCAACAAGCCTTGTCTTTGTGTATTATTCTCGCTAATGAGATAAATACTCATGAAATAAGATCCGCCGCGAGAAAGGTATTGCCATAGCGATTTTAACATGTGGCAATTGCGCATCTCTTATTATCATATGCAAAATCCTTTCATATCCACTTGAAGCTGACTTCAACTAACAAGGATGCATTGTGTTGAGGCAGCCTAATATTGTAGCATAAGAAAACAAATGTTCAATTCCACGACTTTGGCCTTTGCAAAGTGAGAGCAAGCTCCACGACCGCTAAAAAAGATAAACAACAAGATATGTAAAACAAATACAAGAACACGGTAATATTTTAATTATTCCCGCCATTCGCGAATGCTTACAAGCCGCTTTGTTAAGTAGTTGAGCTGCCATGCGCTGAGCAAGCTCCACGATCCGCAAGAGAAGATAAACACCATGATATGTAAAAGGAATACAAGAACAAACAACAAGGTTTAGTTTAGGGCAGATGGACAAACAAATGGTACAGATGTTCACGGGAGGAGCAGCCACAACTTCAACCTGGATTTGCATCCATATTTCGGCCCAAGCTCGGCCCATTCTACTTGAGGAGAAACATTGTGGAAAAAGAAGCCCTTTCTTGGACCCCGATACTGCCGAGGCTTTCGGCTTGATTGTGATATTGAGAGTCGTTATTCAACTTCTTGTTTATGTTAAACCGAAAGCGGATGTAACCATGTGGGGGGCAGACTGCAAGGCGTAACTCTCATCCATTCATCTACTAAGGGAGAAACATTGTGGAAAAAAAGCCCTTAAAGCTAACCTTTCTCTTTAAATAATCAAGAATCGGAGAGGAGTAGTAGAAGCCGGATTAAGCCTGAGAACCTGGCTGCTTCAAATCAAAGGACATACTTGTTCCTTCCTCTTTGAAGATTCAGAGAAGTAAAAGGATTTGCCTCACAACCCTAAAGTACAGGTTCTCGAGCCCTGCATGCCATTGGTTTTTTTTTTTTTAATTAATTTATTTATTTGTGGAGGGTATGGGTAAACCATTGGTGATATGGAATTTAGACAATAAAATGTGGAGTGCACTCTAGATATACTGATTAGTATGCCTCATGCAATACGCCCATGAAATCATATGAAAACCATGCCAAAAAGCGTATAAAATCACAAAAAAAAACCCCTGTTATAATGCTAGATATATTGCTTTGTTCCTGACATGAACTAAAAATCAAATGATGGCAATCTAAATAACTCATTCCGAGTATTGTTCAAGTAAACAATCACATGGAATAATCACAAAAGATTAACTATAACATGTAAAGCCCACCAACGGTGGGCAATTTACTAGTTTTAATTTAAATGTGTTGGACCCAATGGTTGTGTTAATTAATGTCAATGGTAGTTATGTATTGGTTGTTAATGTCAATGGTTGTTATGTGTTGGTTGTTATGTGTTGGAGGATTTAATTTTTATATGTTGGATGTTAATGGTTTGTGTTGCAAAAAATTTTTTTTGGCCCCTTCGGGGCCTTAGGGACGTCACCCCCCCTCCCCCCCGGTGTGACAAAAATTTTAGATTTCAAACCAGAAAAAAACTAGAATTCATTTGAGGCTTTCATCACCTGTAGCTTTTGAATTTCATCACAATAAAACAAATAGAACAAATAGAACATAAGTAAAACTTACTATAAAGATAGAGCAGATTGATCCCATTATTCTGAAAGTCATAAAGTTTGCAACACCCATACACAAACATTTTTCAACTGGAATTTAACAGCAGCCTTTGGCCTCCATGAACTCTTGTGGTGAGAAACCAAAGTGGAAAACTTTTCTGCTTGTTAGCACAAGGATCTAGAAGCCTTGGAATTTGCTTAATAACTGCCTCAAAATCTAAAAATGCATGATAATTTTTTGCAAGCTTCATTCGGAATGAGCCATAAAACAATATCCAATAGCGCAATCCTGTATTAATCAGCTGGTAGGATATGAAAACCTACCAAACCCGGCCGAAACATTGCTGTTTTAGCATAGATAACTTAACCAAACATATCCATATCACACTATCAAAAGATCTGGAGAGCTTTCCAACGCAATAAAAATTATCCGAAAAATGAGCTCTGGATCAAGAGTTATGATAAGAAATGTGTTGCCGGGGAAAACCGCACTACATGGCCCTTCAAGCCCTTCATGTGCCCAATCCGGCCGAAAAATTACTGTTTTAGCATAGATAACTTAACCAAACATATCTATATCATACAATATCAAAAAGATCTCGGAGAGAGCTTTCCAACGCAATAAAAATTATCTGAAACAGAGCTATGGATCAAAAGTTATGATAAGAAATGTGTTGCCGGCGGGAAAACTGCACTACATGCGCCCTTCAAGCCCTTCATGTGCCCAATCCGGCCGAAAAATTGCTGTTTTAGCATAGATAACTTAACCAAACGTATCCATATCATACACTATTAAAAAGATCTCGGAGAGAACTTTCCAACGCTAATAAAAAATCATCCAAAATGTAGCTCGATCGGAAAAAGTTATGATAAGAAATGTGTTGCCGGCGGGGAAACTGCACTACATGCGCCCTTCAAGCCCTTTATGTGCCCATTATGCACCACACACACAAAAAGAGGGCTTTTGTTGTGAGCCATTGGTTGTTGACATTATGCACCACACGCACAAAAAAAAGGGCTTTTGTTGTGAGCCATTGGTTGTTAACTATTGAAAAAAAAAGGCTAAAATCAATGGCTCAGAAATGTTGCACTCTAGATGTACGCATTAGTACATCCATTTGAATACATCATGAAATCATAGGAAAACCTTAGTGAAAAGCGTACAAAAACACAAAGAAAACCCCCTGTTATTATGCTACATATTGTAGGTAGTGGTAGTTATTGATGAATAGAAGACAATATCACGAAGTTTAGCCATGACTATAAATAAATAGATCAAAAGACTTTCCGTACCTGTTTTTCTAGTTCATCTAAAATATTGACTTATTGCACTATATTTCTTCCATAAGCCTTTTAAATGGCGCAATATATGATAAAAGGGGATATTGAGATCCTTGTTGTGGTCTTATTAAAAAAAAAATGAAGAAACCTACTTACTTTCCACTATTATAAAGTTAGACAATGTGTGGCTGCTCCAAAATGTTGTAGTCTAAGTAGGACCATAGTACATGTAGATCAACTTTTATGATAGGCTATAAATTTTGTAAATTTGAACCTTTGTTGGCAATATATATCTCAAATTTCATGTTAGAATAATATATTATATACAAGATTTGAATATAAATAAGCATGGACTATTTATAGGTTCAGGATTAAACCAACCTGGATTGAGAAAATTTCTATTTATTTATTTGCATTGGCTCTATTCATTTTGTCCCCTACAATGATATTATGATTTCTCATCGTCTATAAGATAAGCTTTGAAAGGTGTAAGTGGACTTTCTCATACATTCAAAGTAGCCTTTAACTACTTAATTTTTGTGCTCCGATATCACCTTTTAGATAGACAATCCTCCCTAATCAACTAATGTTATGATATATAATGTGATATAAACTATATTCTAAGGAATTGATTAAGATGATGATGTTCTTGACTTTTAAATGAGAGGTCATGTGGACCAATAATTGGCATCTAAGACAAAGTCTATCTTGATCTTTTTTTTTTTTTTTTTTTTTTTTTGAAGGCAAGTTATTTAGATTTTATAGATAGAAAAACTAGTACAAGACCTTGTGACCTTATTTCAGGCTCCACAATAGGCCAGATAGGAAGAATTCAAATGCACATGATCAGCCTGATAGGCAGAATTATATCACCACCATCCTGAACCCAAACATGGCACCAGAAATACTGCAATGATTCACAAAATCAGAATCAAGGGAAGTCCCTTAATGCCCTAGAGGTAATGCCACCATTTGCTCCATCTCCGAAACTGCTAGAAGGCAGAATCAGGCAATGAGATGCTTCTTCCCGCGCGTTAACTAGGCCAGTCTCCACACTTGCTTAATGGTACTAGAGGAAGATCCTAATCAGTTCCAAGTTGTATTACGAGTAAGATCTCACCGTCTTCCCATTAAGTAGATGCATACAAGCCTCCCCAAAGGGTGGTCCACAACCTCCGTACCTCTTCCCGCCTTCTAGTCTTGGGCTTTGCCTCCATTATACTCTACCATCATCGGCAGTAATGATGGCTCTTAGTCCTCCCGTACCTCAAGCCTCCTAGACTTCTTCCTTCAATTCTGATCTTCTTTCACATAACCTCTTCTAGGAGCCACACCTCCTCCTAGCTGGGATAGGAGCGGGCAACATGAGAAAGCTATACATCCAACTAGAGCTCACACCCTATACATAGAAATCTGTGCAGCAAAAACTGAACCAAAACAGCATAGCCCAATATATCTGCAGCCCCGTGTAACACCCAACCATGCTTCAAGCAATGCCTTCCCATCCTACGTAACCTCCAGATGCAGTAGTAAGCCTCCAAATATTTTAGACAGAGTCTTTTCCACAAGACAAGATGGCAATATTATCTTTGTGTAGGGTTTCGAAGCGGCGACTAGGGCGGCGGCAGGCGGCCGCCCCATTTCTTGCAGATTCTTCAAGCTCCTAGAGGCGACTGGAAGAGTGATCAGGGGACAATCCTTGGTCACTGGCTTTCACAGTTTGATCTTCCTGGAGATCAAGAAAGGTGGCCTGGATCATTAGATATAGTCCTGAGCACTCGATCTCTTCGTCCAAGCTCGCCTTAGCTTCTGGAGAAGAGTTATTTGTGCAGGGCTTGTTATTAGAGCGACCTCCTTGCCTCTTCAACGGCTGGATCAACAGGGAATGCCATTTTGCAACAGCAGGAGGCTTTCTTGCTCTGGTGTTGCACCGGAATATCTCAAGCGAAAGTTCTTATGGTATGCCACATCTTTCTCTTCCAGTGTGAGCTTGTCACGTTGCTTCTTTTCTGTATTCTGCAATGGTTGCACATGGTAGTTATGTGTGCACGGGCCGCACTCACCGCAAATGGCTAGGGATGGGTGCACTCACTGCAACCCAGCAATATCTAATGCACTCACTGCAGCATGGCTCTATGGTTAACCTTGGCTGTTGGCATTCTTCACTGGGTAAGATTTATGTGCACTGTTTGATAATTGAGATTTCATCCGGCTTTGAGACATGAGAGAGCATTTCTTCCATGGGCCCATACTCTAGGATATATGAATCAGATATGGTGAAACAGAAGTAAAATGCTTCAGTCTAACTATCTAAAGCCTAGCTGCTACACTTGGGTGCTTTAGTGTATTGTTTTTGGGTCTGGGCTATGATGTGGCAAGAAGGGTTCCTTGGATTTAGTTTGCCGGCGTCTGAGGCTCCTGTAATGCTATAGTTGATCTTCTTTAGTCATACCTTTTCATATTTTTCCTTGGTTCATTTTGCATTGCTATCTTAACTTTGGGAAGCTTTGAAATATGGTGCTTGAAGTTCATTTTCAAGGCACAAATCTAGAGATCAAATATGGAAAATATTTGATGATAACTTGGAACTAACACTAAAAGTTTTAGCCCAAACCTAGCAATAGATATTTTTTATTGATAGAGGATCTCATGAAATATTAATATCCTAAAATTCGGCTTGAGATCCAATAAGGTAAAGAAGTTATTGATTTAAAATGAACACGTGGACCAATAATGGTCTTATGTACGTAAACCTTTATTGATTTATCATGATCGTGCCTTTTGCTCTTTTTCTTTACTTGTTTTTCATTGGTTTCATATCCATACAAGCATTCATATATGATTTTTTTTAATGACATCTTTGTTTCAATAAATTTCCTTCAAATATAACAAAATAAACATCAATTAAAAGCTACTTAAAATTGTTACTATAAGTTAAAGTTTGAAGCTTCAAATTCTGAGCCAACAAATATTTTTATGCATGGAGCAATTAGTCAACTACTTATATACCAAATTTGAAGTAAAAAATCATTTTCATGCAAAAGTTATAGAATTTTAATTGAAATTGACCTTGCCGGGGAACCATTATTGGTCCACGACCAAAATTTCATCTTGATGTGCGCAATCCGACAGTTAAAGGGTTGAAGGGAAAAGGGAAAAGGGAAAAGGGAAAAGGGAAAAAAAGGAAAAGAGAGGGGAAACCGAGAAAATAGAAAAGGGAGGAAAAAGGGAAAGGGAAAATGGAAAGGGAAAGCAAAGACCACTGCTTAAAGGGTTGAAGGGAAAAAGGGAAAAGGGAAAAGGGAAAAAGGGAAAGAAAGGAAAAGAGAGGGGAAACCGAGAAAATAGAAAAGGGAGGAAAAAGGGAAAGGGAAAATGGAAAGGGAAAGCAAAGGGGCATAGAAAAGGTAAAGGGAAGAGAAAGGGGGAAGGGGAGAGCAAAAGGACACCGAGAAGGAAAAGGGTATTTGAATAATCCGGACAGCTTAAAGGGTTGAAGGAAAAAGGAAAAGGAAAAGGGAAAAGGGAAAAGGCAAAGAAAAGAAAAAGAGAGGGGAAACCGAGAAAATAGAAAAGGGAGGAAAAGGGAAAGGGAAAATGGAAAGGGAAAGCAAAGGGGCATAGAAAAGGTAAAGAGAAGAGAAAGGGGGAAGCGGGAGAGCAAAAAAGACACTGAGAAGGAAAAGGGTGAGGAAAGGTAGAAAAGGGAAGGGAAAGGGAAAGCAAAGGGGCATGGAAAAGGTAAAGGGAAGAGAAAGGGGGGAAGGGGAGAGCAAAAAAGGATTAATCGAGAAGGAAAAGGGTGAGGAAAGGTAGAAAAGGGAAGGGAAAGGGAAAAGGAAAAGGAGGGGAAAAGGGAAAAAGTACATGGGGAAAAGAGGAAGAGAAAAGGAGGAAAAGAGAAGCCGAGAGAAAAGGAAGAGAGAAAGGAGGGATGACAGGGGAAAAGGGAAAAGGAAAAGAACACAGGAGGGAGGAAAGGTAAGGAAAAAGACTACGAGAAGAGGGAAAGGGTGGGCAAAGGGAAGGAAGAAAGGGCACTCTAAAAAGGGAAAGAGAAATAAAGGAAAGCAAAAAAAAGACATGAGAAAAAAGAAAAGGAAAAATAAAAGAAAAAGGAGGCGGACGAGAGGGAAATGGAAGGGAAAAGGGCACGAAAAAAAAGCGAAGAGAGAAAGGGTTGGGAAAGTAGGAAAAAGGAAGGGAAAAGGCCATTGGTAAAAAAGAATTCAAAAGAAAAAGGGAAAGGGAGAAAGGGAAGCAAAGGGGATGGGATGGGAGAAAAGTAAAATAAGAAAAGGTAAAAGGAAAAGGGGAATGTGAAAAGGGGAGGGGAAAAAAGGAAAGAAGAGATAGAAAAAGGGAAAAGCGAGGAAGGGGGAAATGGAAAAGGCAAACGTGAAAAAAGGGGAAAAGCAAATAGAAAAAGGCAAAAGGGAACAAAAGGGGAGTAAAATGGGAAAATAGAAAGGGAGGTGAAACTAAAAGAAGAGCAAAATAGAAAAAAAAAAAAGAGAAGGAAAAGAGGGAAAAGGAGGGGGAGGAGGAAGAAGAGGAAAAATGTTAAGAAAGGGGAAAAGAGGATAAAAAAAAAAAAAAAAGCATGGGAAAATAGAAGAGAAAAGGGACATGGGAAAAAAGTGAAGAGGGAAAAGGTGAGGAAAGGGGAAAAAGGAAGGAAAAATGGACATGGAAAAAGGGAAAGGGAAAGAGCAAAAAGAAAAAAAGAGTGGGAAAGGAAGGGGAAAAGGGCATAGAAAAAAGGGAAGACGGAAGGGCTGGGGAAAGGAGGAAAAATGAAGGGAAAAGGGGGAAAAAAGAAAAGGTGGGGAGAAAGAAAGGAAAAAGGGAAAGGAAAGGGGAAAGGGGGAAGAAAAACTTGGAAAAAAGGGCACGAGGAAAGGAGGAAGAGGGAATAGGGAAAAGGGAGGGGGGAAAGGGCACAGGAAAAGCGAAAAAAGGGCAACTATAAATTGGAGAAAAGGGAAGGGGAAAATAGAAAAGGAAAAATAGGGAAGCAGAAAACAGAAAAGGGAAATGAGGAAAATGGAATAATGGAAAAAGAAAAAGGTAAATTGGAAAATATAAAAAGGGAAAAGGGGCAAGGGAAAAAATAAAAAAAAAAGTAAAGGCAAAGGGAAAGGGAAAGAGAAAAGGTAAGGGGAAGTGGAAAATGTGGTCAAATGCTCTTGATTATCTAATTTTAAAAGCGTGAATCCATTTAATGATTGCTCCAGTATATCATTTACAGTTCCTAGCTATGCCCAGCAATGCTGGGCACCTTAACTAGTAATACATATTATGAAAGCTTAGATGATTCAAATTTTTGCTATGAAATAGTGCTTCCTTCTTTTGCATCTACATTTGTTGCATAATATGAAAGCCTAGACAATTCAAATTTGTGCTATGAAATAGTGCTTACATCTTTTGCATCTACATTTGTTAGGGGATTTGTTGGGGGATTTGGAAAGGACATTGTTTTTGAATCTACATTTGTTGGGTATTTCCGCCTTCCAAAGACTACATTTGTTGGAGTATTTGGCTTGCTTGTTAGATAATTCACATGTCCCCAAACTTCATGTCCTTAATCTTGGTAAAATCATTGACAATGCACTAAAGGGCACTTT
This sequence comes from Isoetes taiwanensis, assembly GCA_021234155.1. NCBI lineage: Eukaryota > Viridiplantae > Streptophyta > Lycopodiopsida > Isoetales > Isoetaceae > Isoetes > Isoetes taiwanensis. The sequence continues at coordinate 35,449 of JAJEKV010000798.1, forward strand.
GAAATCCAAGACCTATTTTCACTTATGTTTGGGGAACCGCTTAAAATTCATATTTTGGAATGAATTTGGCTAAAATTCATATTGAGAAAATGAGTTGCAAAGCTATAATGTTGAGAAATTACACCATCCCAAACTCTATTTGGGTACATTCAATTCAAAAATGTGGCCACAATAATGTCCAATTCTCTAGAAGCCAATTGCCCCTACAAATACAATTTCTTTTGCCTTCAAAATATAGCTTACCTTCATAGTTCAAAGGTATTACATCGTAACCAATAATAACACACTTCATTAGATAAAATGGTTGGGATAAAATTGATTACATCTATAATTGAAAGATCTTTGTTATGGTAGCAGCAAGTCAGATAGAGCAATACAAACATTTTTTTTCAAGAATATTGAGTAAATTGCAACGCTTGATAACCTTTCTTTTAAATCAACTAATGTGCCTCGAAATATTTTGTTCGCTTAAAGTTCATTGTCAAATATAAAAGAGCTACCTAGATGACTTACCACCTATTTGGAGCACATAATAGAACCTTCTAAAGCATCTTGTACCGGGTTCTTGAATGAATTGAGATGACTTGTTTATGCTCCTTCCATTTCAGGATGTATCGTATGGATATTCCCATCTTCCACTCATGCTCAACATGATGGTAGAAAATTTTATACATGACCTCATTTAGATGTAGCAGTCCATTCATGCTCAAAGATGATGGTAAAAAAATGTACCATCCTTGCTTGTTTGGTGCATCTAGGCATTTTATACATCAGAGAGATCAATGCATACATCCTAAACGAATTAAATCTAAATTACATTAACACCGAAAACAAAAATGTATTGTTTTGGAAATATAACAAATTGCAAAGTTAACCTCCTTGAAATAGCCATGAAGAAAGGATTCAACATTATGTGGAAAGTGGGCATGGTATCAAATGAATTATTTCTATAATTCATTCCGTGGAATCAAATTCTATATTCAGAAAATCTAAGACTTCCTAATAATGGCCTAGTGCCAAAAAAAGGGACTTTGTCAAATACCAAAGAAGGTTGGTGCCTGCATCAAGGATGCTCAAAACATGAAAAGAATGATTTTTAAAAAGGCCATCTTCATGAATGATCTTGAAGATCCTGTAAAATTATGTTAGACAAAGCGATTTACCATGCATTTAAAAAACAAAAAATACAAAGAACAAAACTATATTAACCTTTGGTCCTAATGGAGAAAAATGTATCAGGCATCCATATCCGATACCACATGCTTAATTGCATTGTCCGGCCATTGACCTTTTTCAAACCTTGACTTGTATGCGATGATTTTCCCTTTGTCGCATGACCATGATATGAATGAAAAATTTTAAAGGAGAGCCATAGTTGAGAAATGGATCTCCGGCTAAAACATTCCCTTAAGGTTCTACACCATGTAATCTTCATGCTCGGCCTTTGCATGTCATTTCCAATGTTCAAATCTCATGTCAAGCATCCATACAAATGAAAACCTCATTTTGTGGCCGTGAATTTTGAATGTTTCCATGGATTGTGCATCAACCTTTGGGATTAATTTAAGTTCGATCTTTTTCCTAGCTGGCGGCGCATTATCACTCATGGTTACATTTAACTTTGCAATGAGCAAAAAAGAAAACTAGCATCCAAGCTGTTTGTTTACATGGTGTTGCTCGAGCCATGGTTTGTGATAGATAATTTTAGAAAGGGCTAGTGGATCTTGTAACCGGAAAAGAGGAAAATGAAGGAGGCTTAGACAAAACAATGGACTTTGATGCCAAGACCCCATATGCTTATGTTTGAAGCATGAGTTCATTTGCCTCGAATGGATTAGGGTTTTAGGAAGCTCGCCGGAGTTCGTTTTTGCAAATGCTTGAGGAGGAGGTCCCCAACTCAAATAAATCTCGAAGAAGGTCCAAATGTTATTGGTTGAAGACACACCCTAAAACATTATAATATAAGATATCTAAAAGTGAGTCAGGATGTTGGACTTTGAATCCAATAGCTCGACTTCAAATCTTGATAGGACCTCATTGAATTGTAGACAAATGAAGGTGCTCGATGGCTTGTGAACGAAAGTGAAAGCACTTGAGGGATTGTGCATAAACCATGTTAATTTAACTGCTCTCTTTTTTCCTATGGGTTCTATGGTCTAGTGGTTAGGACATTGGACTTTGAATCCAATAGCTCGAGTTCAAATCTCGATAGGACCTCGTTCTAGTAGCTTGCTTTGACAATTTTTAGAAAAACCCGAGTTCGTAATTCGCAGGCTTGCAAAAAATTGAGATCTCCCTATGCTCATGCCAGAGGACTTTGAAATCCAAGATCCCATATGCTTATGTTTGAAGCGTGAGTTCCTTGCCTGCTTCCCAAGTATATTTGGAGCATGAGATTGTCTATGATTATGCTTGACAGGCGAGGTCCTTGCCTACTTCTCAAATAAATGTAGAAGGTTGACATGTCGTATATCGAACCACAACTCAATTTGACCGCTGTGTTATATCTAAAATTGAGTTATAATGTTGGACTTTCAATCCAATAGCTCGAGTTCAAATCTCGATAGGAACTCATTGAATTGTAGACAAATGAAGGCGCTCAATGGCTTGTGAATGAAAGTGAAAGCACTCGATGGATTGTGCATAACAATGTTAATTTAACAGAGAGACTATGGGTTCTATGGTCTAGTGGTTAGGACAAAGACTTTGCAAAAAATTGAGATCTCCCTATGCTCATGCTTGTGTAGATAATTTTAGAAAAAGTTCAGAATCCAAAACCCCATATGCTTATGTTTGAGGACTTTGAAGTTCTTTGACCCCAAGTAAATTTGGAGCATGAGATTGTCTATCCAATTATGATTGACATGAAGCAGGTCCAGGTCCTTGCCTACGCCTCAAATAAATGTAGAAGGTTGACATGTTGTATATCGAACCAAGAACTCAATTTGAGGGGCCAGATATATATCTAAAATTGAGTTATAATGTTGGACTTTCAATCCAATAGCTCGAAGTTCAAATCTCGATAGGGACCTGAATTGAAAATGAAGGTGCCAATGGCTTGTGAACGAAAGTGAAAGCACTCGATGGATTGTGCATAACCATATTAATTTAACCGCTTCTTTTTTTCCTATGGGTTCTATGGTCTAGTGGTTAGGACATTGACTTTGAATCCAATAGCTCGAAGTTCAAATCTCGATAGGACCTCGCTCGAAAGAAGCTTGTGTAGACAACTTTAGAAAAAGCCGAGAGACCATTTGCAAAGCTTGCAAAAATTGAGATCTCCCTATTCTCATGCCGTGAGGACTTTAAAATCCAAGACCCCATATGCTTATGTTTGAAGCATGAGTTCCTTTGCCCGCTTCCCAAGTAAATTTGGAGCATGAGATTGTCTATGATTATGCTTGACCGGCGAGGTACTTGCCTACGTCTCAAATAAATGTAGAAGGTTGACATGTTGTATATCGAACCGCTACTCAATTTGATCTCTATGTTATATCTAAAAGTGAGTCAGGATGTTGGACTTTGATTCCAATAGCTCGACTTCAAATCTCGATAGGACCTCATTGAATTGTAGACAAATGAAGGTGCTCGATGGCTTGTGAATGAAAGTGAAAGCACTTGAGGGATTGTGCATAAACCATGTTAATTTAATCGGAGGTTTTTTTCTTATGGGTTCTATGGTCTAGTGGTTAGGACATTGACTTTGAATCCAATAGCTCGAGTTCAAATCTCGATAGGACCTCGTTCGAGTAGCTTGTGGAGATAATTTTTAGAAAAAGCCGAGTTCGTAATTTGCAAAGCCTTGCAGAAAATTGAGATCTCCCTATGCTCATGCCAGAGGACTTTGAAATCCAAGACCCCATATGCTTATGTTTGAAGCATGAGTTCCTTGCCTGCTTCCCAAGTAAATTTGGAGCATGAGATTGTCTATGATTATGCTTTACAAAGTAGGTCCTTGCCTACTCTCAAATAAATGTAGAAGGTTGACATGTTGTATATCGAACCAAGAACTCAATTTGACCACCATTGGTTATATCTAAAATTGAGTTATAATGTTGGACTTTCAATCCAATAGCTCGAGTTCAAATCTCGATTTGAGCTCATTGAATTGTAGACAAATGAAGGCGCTCAATGGCTTGTGAACGAAAGTGAAAGCACTCGATGGATTGTGCATAACCATGTTAATTTAACTGCTCTCTTTTTTCCTATGGGTTCTATGGTCTAGTGGTTAGGACATTGGACTTTGAATCCAATAGCTCGAGTTCAAATCTCGAAGAGGAGGGGACCTCGCTTGAAATAACCGAAGTTCGTGGAATTGGACGACGGGCTTGCAAAAAATTGAGATCTCCCTATGCTCATGATGTGGGAAGACTTTGAAATCCAAGACCCCATATGCTTATGTTTGAAGGGTGAGTTCCTTTTGCCCAGTTCCCAATTAAATTTGGAGCATGAAATTGTCTATGATTATGCTCATTTTACAAACGTAGGTCCTTTTCAAAATAAATGTAGAAGGTTGACATGTTGTATATCGAACCACAACTCAATTTGAACGTTGTGTTATATCTAAAATTGAGTTATAATGTTGGACTTTCAATCCAATAGCTCGAGTTCAAATCTAGGACATCATTGAAAATGAAGCCAATGGCTTATGAAATTATGGATTGTGCATAACCATATTAAGGTCCTTCTCATTTTTATGGTCTAGTGGTTAGGATATTGGACTTTGAATCCAATAGCTCGAGTTCAAATCTCGAGTAAATTTGGAGCATGAGATTGTCTATGATTATGCTTGACAGGCGAGGTCCTTGCCTACTTCTCAAATAAATGTAGAAGGTTGACATGTTGTATATCGAACCACAACTCAATTTGAACGTTGTGTTATATCTAAAATTGAGTTATAATGTTAGACTTTCAATCCAATAGCTCGAGTTCAAATCTCGATAGGACCTCATTGAAAATGAAGGCGCTCAATGGCTTGTGAACGAAGTGAAAGCACTCGATGGATTGTGCATAACCATATTAATTTAACTGCTCTTTTTTTTCCTATGGGTTCTATGGTCTAGTGGTTAGGATATTGGACTTTGAATCCAATAGCTCGAGTTCAAATCTCGATAGGACCTCATTTGAGTAGCTTGCATAGACAATTTTAGAAAACCCGAAGTTCGAAATTTCAAAAGCACTTTTGCAAAAATTGAGATCTCCCTATGCTCATGCCAGAGGACTTTGAAATCCAAGACCCCATATGCTTATGTTTGAAGCGTGAGTTCCTTGCCTGCTTCCAAGTAAATTTGGAGCATGAGATTGTCTATGATTAGGCGAGGTCCTTGCCTACGTCTCAAATAAATGTAGAAGGTTGACATGTTGTATATCGAACCACAACTCAATTTGAACGTTGTGTTATATCTAAAATTGAGTTATAATGTTGGACTTTCAATCTAATAGCTCGAGGTTCAAATGATTTCGATAGGACCTCATTGAAAATGAAGGCGCCAATGGTGGAATAAATGGAAAAAGGGGGGCGGAAAGATAACCAGGGCCAACAAATAGCATGATTTTTATGGGCAAAGGATAAGGACTATTTGAAGCTAATAGAACTAGTTCAAATGCATGAGAAATTTGGAGCATGAGATTGTTCATGATTATGCTCCTCCGGAGGTCCTTTGAGGGACATCTCAAATCTTATATATTTTAGCGTATGTCTTCAATCAAACCCTAATTTAGATGGTCGAGATCATTTGATTGCCAATAAAGGAGAGATTTATCGCGACAACTTCTCACCACCGTGATTGGCCATGCTTGATCTCTTAAGGGGAAAGGGAAATGGAAAAGGAAAAAAGGAAAAGGAAAAGGCAAAAAGGAAAAGGTAAAAGGGAAGGGAACGGGGAAGGGAAAAGGAAGGGAAAAGGTGGAAAAAGAAAAGGGAAAAATGAAAAGGGAAAGGAAAAGGAAGGAAAAAATCAAAAGGAAAAGGGAGGAAAAGGAAACCGAAAAGGGAATGGGGAAAAGGAAAAGGAAAAGAGGACGGAAAAGGAAAAGGGAAATTGGAAATGCGGATCTCTTAGGAGGAAAGGGAAAAATGGCGGAGAAAAGGAAAAAAGTGAGAGGGAAAAGGAACGGGGAAAAAAAGGCGGAGAAGGGAAAAGGAAAGGGAAAAGAGCATGGGAAAAAGGGAGAAAAGAAAGGGGAAAAAGGAAGGAAAAAGGACACTATGAAAAGGAAAAGGGAAAAGGGTGAGGGAAAGGGATAAAAAGAAAAGGAAAAGGGAGGAAAAAGGAAAAAAAAAGGGAAAGGGAAAAAGGTGAAAACGGAAAGGGTGGGAAAAGGAAAAAATGGGAAGATAAGAATGATGGAGAAAAGGAAAAAAAAAGGGCATGGAAAAATAGAAAGGGAAAAAAAAGGAAAAAGGGAGGCAAAAAAGGAAAAGGGCATGAGGAAAGGGAAAAGGAAATGAGAGAGGAAGGGAAAGAGAAAAAGAGAAAAGGAAAAGGGTGAGGAAAGGAAAAAAGGAAAAGGGAAAAGGGAAGATGGAAAAGGGAAAAGGGAAAAGTGAAAAGCAAAAAAGAAAAAGAAAAATGGAAAAGGAAAAGAGGAAAAGGGAAAAAGGGAAAGGGTGGGAAAAAAGGAAAGGGAAAAAAATGTGAAAAGGTGGAAAAAATGGAATGGAAAAAGGAAAAGGAAAAATGGAAAGGAAAAGAGAAAAGAAAAAAAAAAAAAAAGAGGATTGGAAAGGAAAGAGGAAAAAAGGGCATGGAAAAAGAAAAGGATGAAAAAAAAAGAAGGAAAAGGGAAAAAGAAATGGGAAAAGAGGGAAGGGGAAAGAAAAAAAAAAAGGAAAAGGGAGGGGGAAAATGGAAAAGAGAAAGGAAAAAGGAATTGAAAAAAGAGGAAGAGGAAAGGGAAAGGAAAAGGAAAAAATAAAGGGGAAAAAAGAAAGAAAGGGAAGGGAAAAAGAAAAGGAAAAAAAGAGGGAAAAAGAAAAGGAGGAGGAAAGGCAAGTAAAAAAAAGTGGAAAAAAGGGAATGGAAAATAACATGGGAAAAAAAGGAATGGAAAAAGGCAAAGGGAAAGGGAAAAGAGAAAAAGGAAGGGGGAAAAGGAAAGAGGAAAAAGACACAGGGAAAAAGGGAAAAGGGTGGGAAATGATGAAAAAAGAAGGAAAGGAAAAAAAAAAGGGAGGCGGAAAGGGGGAAGGAAAGAAAAAAAAAGGCATGAGAAAAAAGGAAGAAGAAAATGGGAAAAAAGAGATATGAAAATAAGGATAAAAGGAAGAGGGTGGGAAAGAGGAAGAAAAACATAAAAAAAGGTGGGGAAAAGGGAATGCAAAAGGGCATGAGAAAAGGGAAGGAAAAGAGGAAAGGAAAAAGGAATGGGAAAAGGAAAGGAAAAAAAGAGGGAAAAAAAATGGGAAGGTGAGAAATGGTGAAAAGGGAAGGGAAAAAGCCGTCAAAAAAATAGAAAGGGAAAAGGGAAAAATGAGAAGGAGAAAAGGAAGGAAAAAAGAAGGAGAAGAGGGTGTAAAAAAAAGAAAAAAAAAAAGAGAGAGAAGGAGAAAAAGTAAAATGTATGCGGGAAAAATAAGAAAAGGGAAAAAAAGAAAGTGTAAGAAAATGAGGAAAAAGGATAGGGGAAGGTTATTAAATGCACAAAAACCTCTTATAGCCTAGATATGATGAACTTGGTTAATGAGTCTGAGCTGAATAGGTTTCCATCCACAAATGTTCCAACATTTGCCCGAAAATGTTGGCACCATTACTAGTTTATGTTAAGGTCACATCGGATTATATTTCAAGGCGAAGGCACAGAACTTGAGGATTCTTGCCTACATGAAGAAGAGATTCTCAACTACATCCATGATGAACTTGGAATCAAATACGAAAGTTCGAGGACTTAAGAAAGGTGTCCCAGTTCCTGAACTCAATCCTCTTATCGTAGGGGTGTGGTGTATAATAAGTGGGTCTCGTGACGGATCTTTTGAAAGAGGGCGTCCCATGGTAATGTGCCCTTCTCATTAGCGGATCCATCAGAAGATTCTAAAGCCGTGAGGCCCAGGGCCGAGTTCAAAAGATTTTTTGTGGAGTGTGTTTCTAGTAGTGGGATTGTCCGGGGATCGGATCGTGTTTGCCCGGCATAATCTGTTTGAATCAGAGCAAATTACTCCGATTTGGGATCCGCCCCTTGGCCAAATTCTTTGATCTTTTTGCTTCTAAGATGACGGATGTCGAGACATCTTTGGATAATATGTTTTTGCTAGGCTTGAACATAATGAGTCTCTTACGACCGCCTCGGAGAGACTAGAATCAGATCTAGAGTTTACCAGGCATGTATGAAAGAGGAAAGTGGGTGGGCACCAGGTGGTGGCATAAAGAGCCAACAGGTGTGGTTCTAGCCACAGAATCTCAGCCCAAGCATGACTGATGAACACACGGATCTCGGGTTTTATGGTGAACATCCGGAAAGCACACGAGTTCCTAAGACCCATAAAGATCGGTTGGTGCGAGCGGAGAATCGGCTAACAAGCTCTGAGGGCGGGGTTCAAATCTGAGTTGGCAAGGTATGGAAGGGGAATACTTGGTTCAAGCAGGTTGGTCTGCTACTAGCAAAGATACTGTGTCGATAAGCTCTGCCCTCCAGGTAACTTTGTTACGGACTTTTTTACGGTGGGGCTTTTTACTAGGGCATCATTGCGGGTTAAAAAGGAGTAGTGTGGCCTATGAGCATGATGGAAAAAAGATCCAATGTATGCTAGGGATTCTTGGAAAAATTGACAGCGTCATTAATCCCTTGCTTGATCCAATGACCATGGACTCGTAAGGTTTTGGCTTGGCTGGACCTACTCGGGAGAGACATCACATGGTGGTGGAGGAGAGACATCACATGGTGGTGGAGGAGAGGGTCCTGTGGGTGCAGAGAGGCCCAGGATCCAGGGGAAAAGTGGTAGAAGACCGCAGTTATGGGTTGGCCGAGTAAAGATTAACCCGGATGATATTGATAAAGAGATGATAATGTTTTTGGTGAGCAATATTGGCCGATTTGCATATCATACTTGTATATAAGATTTACCTCTATGGTATTGATGATTCTTGTCTTGATTAATCTTTTGAATACTGATGACACATCTGATCTTAATGTATTTGCCCCTTTGTATATCTTACTTTGTAAAACAAATAGCCTTGGGCGCCATTTGCAATATGAATATATTACAGGTTGCTTGTGCGGCGCTATTTGTTTGTTTTTCGTGTATTGTCCTTGTGATTCACTTCCAAATGCGGGTGACTTTATTGCTTTTTCCATAATTTTTATTCAAATGGCGCAAACCGGTTGTTGCTGGCGGATTTCGAGTCCCATTTAGATTGTCAAATAAGCGGTTTTCAGGCTAATCCTTGTGCATTTTTAAGTAAATAGCGCAGATTTGATTGCTGAATGTGTGAAAAAACAACGAACAATTTCATTTCGAGCGAAAATGGAATCACGAAATTTCCAACTTTAATGAAACCTCGCTTAACTCCACAAAACGTTGTACTTCGTTGTAGTACACCCTAATAAGGCCATACATACGTCCCTTAGAAATTTCATGAATGAACTTCGATATGTATGCATCCGGAGAGTGTGCTAAATATCGAGGAAGAGACCTCAATTGCTGTAGCATCTCGTCGAAAGGAGGGTTCAAGCATTCCCCTCATTGCAAGTCTTTTATAACATTGGGGCGGATTAATTTCCATCAGTGGCTCATGACCACAATCAAATCGCTCGAATGAAGTTGATCAACTCCATTGTAAGCTCCTTGGTGGGGGCGTGGTGCAACCTCCACTCCAAGAAATGGTCCCATAGCTCATCCATTCCCGGTACACCAGAGAATGCAGGGCATGCTTGAGGCCTTACGGTAGCCTTGAGGAGGATTGGGTCCAATCATTTGCAAAAGCAAGCAAGGATCACAAGAACCGCAAAAAAAAGGAACACGTGGCGGAGGAGGCAATGTGAGCAAGGAACAAGATCAAGTAGCAGGAAACGGGAATGAAGTAGCAAGGAACAAGGATCAAGATCAAGTAGCAGAAGCAATGAACAAGGAAGATCAAGTAGCAAGAAGATCAAGGAACAAGGAAGATCAAGGAGCAAGAACAAGGATCAAAAGATCAAGTATCAAAGGAACAAGATCAAGTAGCAAGATCAAGAGCAAGGAAACCGGATCAAGTCGGGGAATGAAGTAGCAAGGATTCGAACAAGGATCAAGATCAACTGTAGCAAGAAGCAATGAACAAGGAAGATCAAGTAGCAAGAAGATCATGGAACAAGGAAGATGAAGGAGCAAGAAGCAAGGATCAAGATCAAGTAGCAAGGTGAAAAAGTGAGAAGTGAAAGCAAGGTAAAAGAATTTATAGCTCTGAATCAATAATGTTGAAGTATAATACCAATAATGTTGAAGTATAATACCAATAATGTTGAGGTATAATACCAATAATCGACGTATAATACCAATAATGCTGAAGTATTATACCAATAATATGACAACGACTATAAAGCAGCTCCATTCGGTGGTAGAAGTCATTCATCTCCCATGGCTTATAATATCTATGAGTATGAAGATCGGTTTTGAGACCATTCTTTGCTCCATGAGCTACAATGATATTATTCGGTGCATACATAAAAGTGATTAATTTTGGATCCTTACTTGCAATCTAAAGGCGGGTGGTCCTGCGTGTCATTTGCCCAGCCTTACTCGTGTTGTGATCCATCTTCTTTGGCTTCACAGGCGCCATGCCTCCGAGCTGAATGCGATCACGTTAGCAGGGATTGAAGATGAGTGAATCATCGACTCTATAATGCCATCAATAATATGTGCATCTAAATTATATGTATGCCATCAATAATGTGTGCATCAGATGTAATGATGTGTATTAAACACCTATTATAAAAGATGTAAGGATGTTAGTATAAGCATAATGAAAGCTAATTGATGTATCGACAATGTATTAATTGTCCAAAATGCTTAAGTATTATAGCTTAAGAAATTACATACATAATTATCGAGAACATGACTGAGATTGAGAGTGTGACGTTCCCCTAAAATATACGGCATACGTACGTATATTTTATGGCCACGTCACCATACATTTCTACATCCCTAGACATGTATACGAACAATGTGGGGGTAATGACTAAGTTATCTATAACTTAGCCAACCTAAGGTAAGAAGCCATTTCCACATGGCCTCACCTTATAGGCATACCGCCACATAGACGCACCTATAGGAGCCAAGTGGCACTCATGTAAACCCTAACATATAAAAGGGCTAAACCCTAAACCCTAGCCACTTTTGGCTCAACCAACCTCAGACCCACAGGTCTTGTGATCGTCCAGCTCGGACTCGAAGGCCCGTCTTGACTGACTGGGTTGCGGACAGTGGTTGCCAAAGATGGAGAACAGTGGGGAATTATGGCGCATCGGGGCAGGTATTTGGGATAGATTCGAGTATTGTAGTAGAGCCATTCTAGAACCTATTGTTCTGAACATGAACCCTAATCAATGAACCCTAACTATAAGTTAGATGTATGTGATTAGGATTAGTTGTTATTCTCTTTTATTATCAAGATTATGTTGATATGATCTTTGGTTGATCTTATGTTTGCACCTCTTGTGTATTGGGAAGGGGGTAGAGACCTAGTAGCCATTATTTAGATGATTCTCTAGTTTAGACCCATTAGTTCCCATTAATATGCAGCTCGTGCATAGAGCCCACCGGCTATGGAGGCTATGGTGATCGGAGGCACCACACAAGGGGTCGCTGGCAAAGTGGAGGGAGGACCCGGCGGCGTGCTGGGATCCCATAGCGGGCCAGACTCATAGTGGGGTCACTTGGCGGGCCGGGTATGGGTCCGACACTTCCCGGTCAATGGTGTCGCCTCGACTCTCAAGAGTTGCAAGTACGGCTTGGCTCTTGTTTTGGGGAGTTGCGATGGTGGTATGGACGTGTCGCCACACCATCCTCTAAAGCAGCCCATGGAGCCACCAGACCGAGGGGGGGAGATGCAACCCTTCCTACCTCATCGGACGGGGAGATGCAACCCGAGAAGTCTCGCTGGGTGATACCATGGGATTACGCCTCCTGCAGGTTACGATCCACGCCGAGCCCTGATTTAGCCTATCCGGCAAAGTATGCGGGGGAGGGGCGGATGGAGTGGTCAACCCTAGCCATTGTCTATTGCCAGCCCAAGTCATTGCCATAACTCTGCCTGTTTCTATCCGGAGGCCCCCCGGCCGACCGACTCCCCTTGAGTCCGAGCCCCCGGTAGGGAGCCTCTATTTGATGTATTTGAAGCATTCATTGTATTGTTGTATTTGATGACATGGATAGATGGATTATCACTACCCTTCGAGGTAGTCTATTGTTATTGTTGCTAGTGCTTTATGTTGTATATTTTTGCTTCACGACATAGGGACCCCATAGAGGGCCGGGGCGGAATGACACCTCTGTGTGTCCTCTACTCGATCGCGGACCCGCATTAACGAAAGTTAGACAGAGGGCCCATCTGACGGGTGCCGTTGGATGGGGAAGGTCCTTCGATGTATCTGGCGGGCTGTCGTGATATAGCGCAGGAGCGTCCACAATGGTAGTCAGAGCAATGATCTTGGTTGACCAAGATCGCTAATCGCCATCACCTTATGATAGAAAACTAAGCGGCCTAGTAAAATTGGGGTGCGAATCCCAATATTGAACCTCAGTGGGAAATTTTTTTCATGGATAAGGTCATCCTTAAAATAAAGTCTAACTTAGAAAATAATAGTAATAGAATCCATGAATTCTAGAGATTGATGAAAAAAAAAAAAAAAAAAAAAAAAAAAAAAAAATAGAATTGGCCAAAATAGACTTCCGGGGTGGAATGTGGTGTAAATCCACAATAAATAACCTAGGGACCATTAGAGAATTTTAGGGTTCTAAAATTATAGGGTCAATGTAAATAAAGGTGGTAGGAATAAATAACGAAGTAAATACCCCATATATACCCTAATTTGGCCACAATAAATTTTGCCTTGATCTGTTCCTTAAATTCCTTCTGAGTTACCTTCTCTCCAAAAAGGAGATCTCTAAGAATTTCCGTCCAACTCCAGAGCAGTTTCATATGGCACGTACGAAATCCACCGCCAGGAAATACCAAGCTCGTGAAGGTGTTCGACACGTAAGCATAGGCAAGCAGATTTACCCTGAGAAACATCCAAGAAGCGAGGGCGAAGAATCATCCGACGAACGGAGTTCACAGGAAGACGAGACGGTGGTATTAGTAGATTATGCGGAGTCGTCGTCAGAAGAACAGCAGTCAGAATCACAAGAACAAGAAGAATCGCAGCAGGGAGAGGACTCAGAATCGCGAAAAAGGAGGGAAGTACGCCGTGGTAAGTTTAAAAAGTAAACACACGCGGGCCACGAGGATTTCGGAAGAACAAGAGGAGTCAATTGCACGGAGAGACGATCTAAATGCCGCCTTGATAGGTATGGTAACTTTCGAGTCTAGTAATTCGTGATCAAGGACATCGGGGAGCAAAAGCGAGCAAAATCTCCCGAGCAAGCGATAGCACCGCCACCACCGTATCCGAAATGGCCTACCCATGGGAAATCAGATAAGAAGTGCAGAGCAGGGGAGAGACCATTAAGTCTCCAGAAAGATCGGGAATACCGGAGGAAGTTGCAAGATTACCGTGCATATATGGAACAATGGGTTGCCTATAATCATTGGTATAGCACAATCGAAGATTCCCAGATTTGTAAAAAGGAGGAAGACCTCGAACGGATGTTAGACCCCCCACCTCGGGGAGGAGCCGAAGAAACCCGGCAAAGCATGGGCCAAACTCAAGCACTCCAGGGCCCTAAGAGAAATTAGGCATTTTCCACAATGCGTAAATCTCTTGATTCGAAGAGCCCCCTTCGAGAGGCTAGTGCGTGAAGTTATGCAGGAATTTACAACCCAGTATAGGGTTACCCCTATGATGCTCAGGGTTTGCCAAGAAGCAGCTGAGGCGGAGTTGTGTCAGTTGTTTGAGGAGTCAAATCTCTGCGCTATTCACGCAAAACGAGTCACTGTTATGCCGAAAGACATGAATTTGGCGAAAACGAATACTGGAGGGAAAAGATATTGGGTTATTTTTGACAGTTTCTGAGAATCACGAAATCTTGTCATAATTATTAGTAAATGTGTATGTTCAAACATATTCGTTCTATATGTTTAAACTATGTATTAAACTTTGCTTAGTTTAAACATAGTGAGTGATTCCAATATACATAGTCTAATACATAATCTTGTCATAATTATTGTTTAAATAAACTATGTATTCCTAGTGAGTGATTTCCTAAGTATTAAACTATGATTTTAATCTTGTAGGAGTGATTCCTATTTTTCTTGATTGTTTGCATAAATATTGAATCGAGTAATGCTAGATAAATATTAAATAGTTGTGAACATAAAAGAGAACGAGTTCATCACATTAATTAATGAAAACTGTCTAAACCAGTATTCCAGTATTTGATATAATGCCAGACCTCTGTTAGCATATAGCCTGTCACATAGTTATTCTGTAATTAAACTTGTGTGATAAAATAGCACAGGGCACCACTGAGATGTAATGCATGGTTGACTAAAATGAAGCGTGTTCCCCATCGAACGTTTTCACCATCATATGAGAATTTCCAAACCGGAAATAGGACGAAACCGGAAATAGGACGAAACATACCCAAGCCGGAAATAGGACGCTTCTTACCCAAGTGCTAATCTTTACTGTAAAAAATAGAGTAGTAGCAGAAGTATAGAGTTGAAGCAGACAGTATAAGCCGAAATATGGCACAGGGCGACGCATGCCGCGCCCTGGCCTCAACCTAAAACTTCGGGGACCTTTCTGGCGCGGGATCAGTCGCCTCCAGCTGAATGACCCATGTCTTCAAGAAAAGAAAATAGCCATCTGCAAAAATAGAAGAAGATTCGGCAAAGATCTGCAAATATAGAGTAAGATTCGCCAAGACCTGCAACAATAGAAGGGGATTCAGCGGATTAACAGCAGAGGCGACGCATGCCGCGCCCAAACCCTCTGCCAAACACTCGCCTGAGCTCCAGGCGCGGGGTGTGTCGCCAGGAGCAGCCGAGTCCACCATTACCTCTGATTTTCTCCTTCTTCTCTGTTATGACCATGCCCTAAACCTTCTCCGTCCTTCTGTTTCGACCATATACCTTAAACCTTCTCCTTCATTTCTGCTCGACTATACCCTAAACCGTCTCTTTCAAATTCACCATACCCTTTAGCAGGGCAATGCCCTTTTCTTGCATATAATATAACAGAAGCTTTTCGTTCCTTTTTGACATCAATTTCTTCCTTTGGCATTATAGGGAATTAATGCCTTCTTTACTATGACTCACGTTTTATTCAACCCTTTATTTTTATTATTTTCCCTTCCACTTCATTACACTATACTCTATTGGATTCCACATAGGTCTGAACGACCTCCTTTAATCTTTAATGGCACCTTGTGCCAAGCCACTTGTGATTAACCCTAAGAGCCACTCAACATACCCAAACATAAACATTGGAAAATTAGGGTTTAGAATGAAACCCTAAATGCCCTTTTGAGTATATATATCCTTCATCTCCTACTTGAAGCCACAAGGAGCTCACTTAGGCGATCTTCCATACTCCTCATCCTATTACACCGCTTTTACTCGCACCTTGCATAGTTCCATGGCGCCTAGAGAATTTGTTCAATGGTACTGCAACTCGGAGCATATCACGGAAGCACCAATGGACGAGGTATTTCAAGTATTTCAGCATACCTTTGACTTGGATGAGACAATATCTAGGGCACCTTATTATCAAGATATTCTTGCTCGATACAATCAAGAGCTCCAGAGCCAAGAAGTAAGACTTCAAGGACAAATTGGAATGTGGATCTCTCTGAAAGCTATCACGGCAGCACTGAGCCATATTTTTTTTTTTTTTGAGAGCAAGATATTTATATTTTATTAATAATATAATATGTGTAAACACATTTATTTATGGCTCCAAAGCCAAATAGCCTAAACAGTTCAGCACGATTTTCCCAAAGTGTAGAGAAAAGGCCAAAACACCATAATAACAATCCACCTCAATCACTGACCCCAATATAGCTGAAGATGATACCCCTTTTTAGCTCCACCACCGAAGATGCAAGGGACATGAGCATAGAAGTAGAAGCTTCATCCCTCGCCTTAACTCGGCCCATACTCTATCTACGCTCAGAGTACTACTGGGAGAATAACAATCATTTAGAGAATATATTCTCACCATCTTCCTATGAGCACAGATATAAAGGCCTCCCCCCTAAACGGGGTGGTCCACATCCACCTCCCTTGCCCATGAAGCTCACTTGGGTTGCATCTCCCCTGTGCTCTACCCACCAATCTAGCAAGCAGCAATGAGAACATGTGGTCCTCCCGTCCAATGTCTCATGGATTCAGTAATTGCAGTAAAGTGATTTTGTGATGCAGTTTCCTAAAGTCTACACCTCCTTCCAGCTGGGATGGAAGAGGGCTGACATGAAAGAGAAAACCTCCCTCCAAGTTGCAAGTGCTAAAATCAGTAGCAATCATGGCTAAAACATGAACAAGACCACACTGCCACAAACAACCCAAGCTCTCCACAACCACATAGTATCGCTCAAGCTAAAGCCTGCCATGCTTGAGGTGCCTCCTTTGTACACCCTTAAGTAACCCCGAAACATTTCACACAAAGGTGACTGCTCAAGAACAAGAAGCTAAATATATCCCAACTCCATTCAACCATCAGATAAGCCCCTGCAATAATAGCGCCCTTGGATGCTAGCTAAATAAATCCAGGTGTCCCTTCTTTGTCGTACCCACCCCGTATTTAATGTAACCATGACATACCCCAAGCTAAACTTAGTGCAGCCGGTGAACATGGGTAATAGGGACTGCACAAAACTCGCCATGCTTGCCCCAACTAGATACCAATGCAAGAACACTCTACTTTGAAAGAAAGAATCACATTTCATGTCTAGAATAAAACTCAATAACCGATAGTGCCCATACCTTCCCCAAAATGAAAACTTTAATCAGACCCTTGAGTTCCCTGGGCTGCAATGAGTGCAAAGATCCCCGGGATCGGCAATGAGTGCAGCCTTCCCGACTACAAAGTGAGTGCAGCCATCTACCACGCTCCAAAGATCTAAACCGGAGAAACTGACTAGAAATACACATCAAGAAAGAAGAAGGCATACCACTTTGATTGAGGTTTATACATGGCTACCTTCCGGGTTAAGTCGCATAAGAAGAAACAAGCAACGTGTTGGATCATAAATCCTGTCTTGAAGATCTTTTCGTAGCAAAGGCGAAGCCCAAAGAAAGAGCCGTTTACCACAAGATTAGAAGCGATAGCAACCAACTCTCAACTCGCAAGAAAACAACTAATGTGGAAGCGGTGTGGCCTAGCGGGCCCCTCTTCCGGAAGCAAGGAAGGATGGATCTCGCTTCACGAGATGGGCGTGACGCTGCCGCTTCTAGCCGCTACTTAAACCTAACATTTTTCCTCCCGGCATCGAAAGCCATATAATGGAAAACAATTAGAAAAAGGACTGAAAGAATGCCCGCATACATGACATGCAAGGTTCAAGGGCACAAATACTTATCAACACAAGCGACTTTAGCAACCTTTTTGCATTATCGTGCAATAAACAGTGAGGCCGAGAACCGGCGGTCGCGACCCTTGATCTCGCACTATTGAATAACATGAGGGCAGATAGGCCATATTTAGAAGAACTGACCTCAAGTCCAACCTTCTAGGGAGGGCCATCAGCGGAACATCGCCAGGAAGAAGAGGATTATGAGGAAGAAGTCTATGACTTCAAAATGAACCAGTTAGCCAAGCGGGTTGGAGAAGTACATCGAGACCCTTTAAGACCTCCCAAGAAAGGCAACAGCTCCCCAGTTGGAATCACATCTCTTACACCAATTATTATCGAATTCTCTTTTACCTTTTGCAGATGATATCTTACACCTACCGGTCATCGCATTGATCAAGGTCTCCGTTTGGATGAACTCCGCTATCATCGAGATGCTTATAACGATGACTTCATCGATTATTCGTGAGCAGGAGCTTCCAAGAGAGATAGCTGAAAAGGAGACCTATACCACACGTAACATCACCGGCATACAAGCGTATGATTTTATCAAGCATCGGATGCGGCACCAAGATCTTCCGGATGAGGACGAAGTTTCGTGCAATTCAAGCAAGATTGTTTAAGAGTGGGGAGCACAGCCAAACCTAAAAGCAAGCCACATCATCATGGGGCCAAACTCGAGGGGCGAGTCACATTAACCTTGATAGTGCCATATCCATGAAGAAGGATCATGATGACTTGATGGCCATAGAAATCTGGTCGGCAGCCATGAGGAAAGGGTCGGGATCTGCAGCCGGCATGGGGAAAAGTGTCCTACTATCTTCCTTCACTAAAGGCCAAATAGTAGTTTTTCACAAGCGAGTTTAGCCCACCGAGAGAAGAGGGGGTTTCATTTGCTATCAGCAGCCTCCTGGCTTTGCGACTTATTCTAAACTTCGCGACAACATTGACCATATAATTCTAACTAGTAATGGTGCCCACCGTTGCTGGGCAAATGTTAGAACATTTGTGGATGTAAACCTATTCAGGTCAGACTCATTAACCAAGTCCATCATATCTAGGCTTTAAGAGGTTGAAGCATTTGATAACCTTCCTTTTGCTCTTTAAGACATCTTTTTCCTCATTTTCTTACTGGCACACTTTTTTTCCTTTCTTATTTTTCTGCGAATGAGAAAAGTGTGCAGTCTCTTTTTTTTTTTCTTTCTTTCCAAACCCTCTTCTCCTTCTCTTTTTCTTCCTTTTCTCCTTCTCATTTTTCCTTTCCCTTTCCCTTTTTGTTGCTTTTTTCCTTCACTTTTCACCTTTCTCCACCCCTTCCCATTTTTCTCATGCTCTTTTTCGGACTTCCTTTTTTTTTTTCTCTTTTCCCTTCCCTTTTCTCATGCCCTTTTTGAGCATTCCCTTTTCCCACCTTTTTTTTTTTTTATGTTTTCTTCCTCTCCTCACCTGATTTCTTCTTTTTATCTCATGTCTCTTCTTTCCCATTTTCTTCTTCTTTTTTTTCCAAACACCTTTTTCCTTTCCTTCCCCCTTTTTAGCCCTCCTTTTTCTTTTTCCCTTTCCTTCTTTTTCATCATTTCCCCCACCCCTTTCCCTTTTTGAGTGCCCTTTTACTCTTTCCTTCCCCCCCTTCCTTTTCTTTTCCCTTTCCCTTTTTCCTTTTTCCTTTTCCTTTTTCCTTTTTATTTTTTTCCTTTTTCCTTTCCTTTTCCCATGTATTTTTCCATTTTTTTTCCACTTTTTTTTGGGCCTTGGGAACCCGAATATTCCCTACCCTCTTCCCCTTTTCCCCATCCCTATTCCTTTTTTTTTTTTTTTTTTTTCCCTATTTTTTCCTCTTTCCCTTTATATTTTACCCTTTCCCTCACCCCTTTCCCTCTTCTAGTTTTTTTCTATGTGCATAAATTAGGAACTTTTAATTTCTTTCTTTTTTTTATTCTCCTTTTTTTTTCTAACCCCCTTCTCCCTCCCTTTGCCTTCCCTTTCCCCTTCCCCTTTTTTTCTTTCTCTTTTTCTTATCAGTTTTTTCCCTTCCTTTTTATCTTTCCCCGCTCTTCCCATTTTTCTACTACTCTTTTTCCATTTTGTTTTCCCCTTCCTCTTCCTTTTCCTTTGTAGCTATCTTGAAAAGTACTTTGCACCTTTAATTAGGGCTACCTTTAAAAGACAATTTGTTCATTGTGTGTTGCACCTTTGTAGCTATCTTGAAAAGTACTTTGCACTATTAATTAGAGCTACCTTCAAAAGTACTTAGATAATGCTAATTGTGTGTGCAGTTAAATATTAAACCTGTGTTCATGGCTCTTGCCGTTTAGAAACGAAACATTGCAAAAGACGAAATGTGGGCTTAATGAATTTTCTTGAATAAAGATGGACTTAATGGATTTTTTTTGAATATATGTAGATGTATTGCATGTGTGCCTAATGTAATGCCTAATGTAATATCTGTAGGAAATGAGATTCTGTTTTTAACCATTGACAACAAATATATGATAAGTCACAATTCCAAATATTACCTTCCAAGCTGGCTACATTTTTTTTAGTGCTCCGGTGTTAAATTTATAAAAAGACGACTAAGTTCTTGTTTTTTTTAAGCTTTGGAGACATGGCATAGAATAATGTAATGGAATTTCAACATTAAATCATGTTCAGGCTGATAACACATCACTTCCTTTTACAATACTTATGGGAACTGCCAATTCTTGGTAACCTGGAGACAATAGATCTGTAAAAGTACTTATTCGAGGCCTAATAATCTTCTAGATAATCTTCGGATAGTTCACATCTCAGCTCCTTGCTTCTAAAATTAATCGCTTAAAAAGACCTTTGAAGCATCCTCCGCAATAATTGCTTGAAGATCTCGGATCGCGGATCCCTCACTCTTGTTTTCCAAGAACCTGATAGCTCTTCATCAAGCTCATTGACAAAATCCAAAAGTGACTTTTTAGGAAATAAGATGGAGCAGCCACATGCGAGAACCAGAAGATAATACATCTAACTCTAAGAAATAGTATGGATTTGTTGCTACTATCACGGAAGATTGGCCATGATTACCCTTTCATTTTAACTCACCGCAAAGACGCCTCACGATGAATAAATGTAAAATGTGCTAATGCATTTGCACCGCATGGTGATCCATCTCACCGGAAGTTGAAAACTTATTGAACTACTGTTCTGTTATTCATTTTGAGCAACCTGTAAGTAGAATAGAAAGAATGAGATAATATGATGTGCACCAAAGGTAGAAAAAGCACAACCCGTGACTATGAATTAAATCAAGCTTCTTTTCATTTACTTCTAGCAATAGGGACGCATGCAAGTCACCCTTAATCATTCCACAATTTCTTGTCTAGATCATTTCTTTCTCGCAACTCATGATATATAAAATAAAAGCGCAAAAATGTTTCCCGCTGACAAAAACGAAGATCCTACTTCCATGTAGAAGTATTAAAGTCCGGTAGAAACGAGGGAAGCAATGAGCTTCTAGGCCTAGCAGTTTACCATTTTTCGAGCCCTTGCAGGTTTACGCCGTGCAATCCATTGATATTAGGTTATACCGGGGCTTGCATTTTTCTTTTTGATGCACACAACCTATTTATCAGCATAATTTTCCTTTGTGGAAAAAGTACTATGGCTATTTGAACATTTTGACATACAACCATTAGGCATATCTAAACGGCAAATTCTTATTCGTAGATTTTCGAGTTTTTCATGTCCGTATGATATTTTATGGATAAGCTGAATGAATGCTCATGTTAATAATTGAATACTTGCGGGGCACCAATGGTCGCTCGTGGATGGAGAGAACATGGGTGTATTTCATAGTCCCTGAGACAAATATGTCTTTTTAAAGTTATCTGCAATAAATTTCAAAACTTGTGGACATAATGGATGATTAAGTTCTTCTTCTTTGGCTTTTTGACCAATATTCTGCATGAAGATTGGGGTGGTGCCAACCAAAGCGTTGTCAAAGGCAATCAATAAGGATCTTGATCTTGTATGGATCTTTGTGCGCATTGTCATCCATTAATGTCAATGTCTATCAATTAACCGGGCCGGCATTTGCTCGGTGTTGATAGCTGCCGGATGCCGATCCTCCGATGGCAAAAAATTATGGACTATAGGTGCCCCATTGTATAAGCAAATGCAAACCATAGAGTGTTTTGTACATTGTACATTTATTTATCTGTTTTTTTTGTTTATGCAAGCAAATATAGATATGAACAACAAAAAGAGGAAACGTGGAAGTAAAAAGAAGGCAGCTGGTATAAGAACTTACCTCAATATGTAGAAACGTAGGGAAGCAATGAGCTTCTAGGCCTAGAAACTTGTGTCGGCTTGGAGAATAAATAAACTAACCGAGAAAATGAGAAAAATCAGCGGACCACAGCTTTGATAGCCCAAATTAAACCGGTTCTCGCATAACATTCACACCAAGTAGTGAACACCCCAGGCGTTCCCATGATTGTCCTTGAGCTCAAAGCCCTATTGAAGCATGTCTAACATACCTAAAAACGGAAGCAAATCCGTCGCCTTTACAAATAGGGGGCTTCAAACTGAGCAATGGAGAATTCCTTTCGAATGGGACATGGCTCTTGGCCACAAAAACCATTTCCCCTCATTAAATGTATAGATGTGTTCGCCCAAGAGTACAACTTCAACCGCCCATCCGGATCTAATTTAAGGTTATCCATGGAGTAAACCAGCTATAGGTTGTGGCAAGAGACGATACCTGTAGGTTCAACCGGGTTGTGTTCTCATTGACAAAACCGTAGTAGCTAAGAAACAATAGCTCTGCGGAGCCCTTAACAAACAGAAAAATGCTTCCCATCCGGGTCCAACTCAAGGTAATAAGACCTGTAAAATCTATAGAGGAAAACGTGGTCACAAGCTTCGCCAGCATCGATCACTCCCGCCCCATCACCACACACGATTTATACCGCCATCATAGGGAGCCATAGGTAGCGCAGCGGTAGACAGGTCTTCGGGCCGCAGGATTAGGGCTTAGCCCCTTTTTTTTTTTTTTCCAACGTAACTTCCGACCCTCGGATCTAATTTAACAATTTGAACCAAAGGTAGAAAAAGCACAACCGGTGACTATGAATTAAATCAAGCTTTTTTTTCATTTACTTCTAGCAATAGGACGCATGCAAATCACCCTTAATCATTCCACAATTTCTTGTCTAGATCATTTCTTTTCGCAACTCATGATATATAAAATAAAGCAAAATGTTCTACGCCGACAAAAACGAAGATCCTACTTCCATGTAGAAGTATTAAAGTCCGTGTAGAAACGAGGGAAGCAATGAGCTTCTAGGCCCAGCAGGTTTACCATTTTCCGAGCCCTTGCGTTTACGCCAGCAATCCATTGATATTAGGTTATACGGGCTTGCATTTTCTTTTGATGCACACAACCTATTTATCAAGCATAATTTTCCTTTGTGGAAAAAGTACTATGGCTATTTGAACATTTTGACATACAACCATTAGGCATATCTAAACGGCAAATTCTTATTCAGATTTTTGAGTTTTTTCATGCTCCGTATGATATTTTATGGATAGCTGAATGAATGCTCATGTTAATAATTGAATACTTGCGGTGGCACCAATGGTCGCTCGTGGATGGAGAGAACATGGTGTGTATTTCATAGTCTCCGAGACAAATATGTCTTTTTAAAGTTATCCGCAATAAATTTCAAACTTGTGGACATAATGGATGATTAAGTTCTTCTTGTCTGGCTTTTTGACCAATATTCTGCATGAAGATTGGGGTGGTGCCAACCGCTAAGCGCTAATCAAAGGCAATCAATAAGGATCTTGATCTTGTATGGATCTTTGTCCGCATTGTCATCCATTAATGTCAATGTCTATCAATTAACCGGGCCGGGCATTTGCTCGGTGTTGATAGTGCGGATGCCGATCCTCCAAATGGCAAAAAATTATGGACTATAGGTGCCCCATTGTATAAGCAAATGCAAACCATAGAGTGTTTTGTACATTGTACATTTATTTATCTCTTTTTTTTTTTGTTTATGCAAGAAATATAGATATGAACAACAAAAGAGGAAACGGGGAACGTAAAAAGAAGGCAATTTGGTATAAGAACTTACCTCAATATGTAGAAACGTGGGAAGCAATGAGCTTCTAGGCCTAGAAACTTGTGTCGGTTGGAGAATAAATAAACTAACCCGAGAAAAATGAGAAAAATCAGCAGACACGCCTTTGATAGCCTAGCTAAACCGGTTCTCGCATAACATTCACACCAAGTAGTGAACACCGCTGTTCCCATGATTGTCCTTGAGCTCCGAAGCCTATTGAAGCATGTCTAACATACCTAAAAAACGGAAGCAAATGGGTCGCTTTTACAAATAGGGGCTTTCAAACCGAGCAATGGAGAATTCCTTTCGAATGGGACATGGCTCTTGGCCAGCAAAAAACCATTTCCCCTCATTAAATGTATAGATGTGTTCATCCAAGAGTACAACTTCAACCGTCCATCCGGATCTAATTTAAGGTTATCCATGGAGTAACCAGCTATAGGTTGTGGCAAGAGACGATAACACAAGAGGTTCAACCGTTGTGCTCTCATTGACAAACTGTAGTAGCCAAGAAACAATAGCTCATGGAGCCCTTAACAAAACGTAAAACGCCTCCCATCGGGTCCAACTCAAGGTAATAAGACCTCCGTGAAATCTATAGAGGAAAACGTGGTCACAAGCTCGCCAGCATCGATCACTCCTGCCCTATCACCACCACGTACGTATACCGCCATGCGTGGGAGCCATAGGTAGCGCAGCGTAGACAGGTCTTCGCCAAGCAGGGATGGGGCTTAGCCCCTTTTTTTTTTTTTCCAACGTAACTTCCAAATTTCGGATCTACGCCCGAACAATTTGAACCGTTTGATTTAGGGTGGGTCCAACACTTACACAATAACATTATAATATAAGATTAGGAGATCTGCGGGCCTTGCATTACCTTGATTTTGCTCGGGGATACCTTCGAGATGGACCCTTAGCGGTAATGGCCGCGACGGACATGACTTGCCCCGAAAAGGTAGCTCCAAAGACTTGAAGGACACTCGACATGGAACATGTTATTTAAACGCGTCGGCCATGGCCTCAAACTCAAGGACATTAAGGAGCACTTCAAACCCAAACGTCGGCGCCCAGCACTAGAGCCCAAGACCTTTAATTTAGATATATCTTAAAATAGTATTCTTTGAACTCAAATTTTGAGATCAAATATGTAATTTTCTTGTTGTGAATATAAGTGTTTTGCTATAAGTTCTTCATCGAGTAAGATAAATACCATAGCAATAACATCTTAGTAACCATAGTACATAACAGACATCCTTGATTAATGTTTGCAGCCAGGAACTTCACAACCACTCCACAGAATCAAGGAAGTCAAGGCCAAGCCTCTAAATGGGCACCAAGAAACTTATTCGACCGAGAAGCACAGGAGGTCGAGATGACACCAGCAGAGATAAACAGTGCGCCTGGTAGAAATGGGCAGGCAGATGCGCGACTTGGTATCGATTGTCACCCCACTCATTCGAGGGAGGAGTATAATACAACAACCACCTCTTCAGGAAGAGGAACATCAACTCAACAATCAGCTAGAACCACAACCTGCCCCACAGTCATCCGGACACAACAAGAGAAAGAGAAGGACCAGAAGATACCAAAATTCTTCGAGTTCAAGCTCAGATGACAGCTCGGACGATAGCTCAGATAGTGACTCTGACAGCAGTTCAGACAGCTCACATAGCAGGCACAAGCACCGCAGAGCAGAGGATTATCAAAAGAAAATAGACAGTGCAATGAGCAATGTCTGGAAAACACGCAAGCTGGGACAGTTTTCAGGGAAAGACAGATCAGGAATGGAAGCTGAAGCCTGGCTAGATGAGATGGAAGAATTCGGGAATTCATATGGCATGAAGGACAAAGATATTGGCAAGGTAGCAACTGCCAACTTGATAGGACCAGCGCGCATATGGTGGAAGGGGTATGCAAAGTCAAATAGGCTGAGGAGAAACAATTGTCGATTCAAAACCTTCAGCAAGGCTTTCCGTAGCATTACGCACCACGCCACATACTAGCCGCCGCCGCCAGTTCTACCGCCTGGACCAAGGGAATCTGTCTGTAGCCAAATACACAGAGGAGTTTATGAGGCTAAGGTTAAATGTTCCCAGGATAACAGAAAGGCAGGCAGTTGATGGTTATATAGAGGGGCTTAATAGCAACATCAAAAGATTAGTCCGTGCAATAAACCCTGTGATGAGGGGAAGCGTAAGATAAGGCTTTGAGTCCGGAGGAGACACCGCAAAACCCAACAAGCAGACGGTCGTAGATACGACAAGGGGAAATCAACAGGCAGCTTCAACCAAAAGCCAACCCCCGTGATAGGGGAAGAGCACAACAAAGATTTCAGTGGTAAAATGACAAAAAGACATCCTTAAGGAACCTTATACAAAGAGCTCCCTCGGCGGGAAAGTCCGGAAGCAATTTTGAACAAAGATACCTAAGGAAAAAAGGGACGAACGATAAAGAAAAAGTTGTGCCAGTGCTTCCAACTGTGACATTGCACTCCACGAAAGTGTCCCTTTGTCATGCAAGCAGCTATGGCAGATCTTGAAGGATGGGATTCCCAAAATTTATTGACGCCGACGAGGAGGAGGCCCAAGATTTCATCGAAGGTGAGTGTAGAATTTGTGCAGCCATAGAAACCTAAAATGTGGAGAGTCACCCCTTTGTCAATATGTAGCATAATAACGGGGGTTTTCTTTGTGTTTTTGCACGCTTTTCACTAAGGTTTTCCTATGATTTCGTGATGTATTCAAATGGATGTACTAATGCGCACATCTAGAGTGCACCATTTCTCGAGCCATTGATTTTTAGCCCTTTTTTTCCAATGGTCAACAACCAATGGCTCACAACAAAAGCCCTTTTTTGTGCGTGTGGTGCATAATGGTCAACAACCAATGGCTCACAACAAAAGCTCTTTTTGTGTGTGTGGTGCATAATGGTCAACAACCAATGGCTCACAACAAAAGTCCTCTTTTGTGTGTGTGGTGCATAATGGGCACATGAAGGGCGCATGTAGTGCGGTTTCCCCGGGCAACACATTTCTTATCATAACTTTTGATCCAGTGAGCTCTGTTTGAGATGATTTTTTATTGCGTTGGAAAGCTCTCCGAGATCTTTTTGATAGTGTATGATATGGATATGTTTGGTTAAGTTATCTATGCTAAAACAGCAATTTTCCGGCCGGGTTTGGTAGGCTTTTACATCCTACCACCGATTAATACTGAGATTGCGCTATTGGATATTGTTTTATGGCTCATTCGAATGAAGCCTCGCAAAAATTACCATGCATTTTAGATTTTGAGGCTTCTAGATCCTTGTGCTAACAAGCAGAAAAGTTTCCCACTTTGGTTTCTCACCACAAGAACCGTGGAGGCCAAAAGGTTTTGTTAACTTCGGTTGCAAAATGTTTGTGTATGGGTGTTGCAAACTTTATGACTTTCGAATAATGGGATCAATCTGCTCTATCTTTATGGTAACTTTTACTTATGTTCTATTTGTTTTATTGTGATGAAATTCAAAAGCTACTGGTGATGAAAGCCTCAAATGAATTCTAGTTTTTTCTGGGTTTGAATTCTAAAATTTTTTTCTCGGTTTGAATTCTAAAATTTTTGTCTCACCCTGGGAGGGGGTCAGACGTCCTTAAGGCCCGAAGCAAAAAAAAATTTTTGCAACACAAACCATTAACATCCAACATATAAAAATTAAACCCCCAAACATAACAACCAACACATAACAACCATTGACATTAACAACCAACACATAACTACCATTGACATTAATTAACACAACCATTGGGTCCAACACATTTAAATTAAAATCCCCTTAAACCCCTTTGGTTTGGGTGCATATTCACACGGGGTGACGAGGGGCGTGTAGAGCCCTCATAATTGTATTTTGCACGTATGAAATCAACACCATATAGTATTCTGCTTGAAATCTTATAGTATTTTTGCGAATCTTGTTATACAAAGATAGCAAATTTTGTACTTGCATTATAGATGATAAACCCTATCGAGTCCTAATAGACACGGGGAAGCTCCCACAACTTCAAGATCTCCTAGAATGGCGGCGTTACTCAAAACAAAGATCCTCAAGTCAAAGCCCGCACTGAGCATGGCAAGTGGAGCAACACGCCATACAAAAGGAAAAAAGAGTGAACTTTGATATAGCATTGAGTGGGCAAATCGAACATGGGGGCTGAGGTCATGGATATTGGGAAATATGATCTCATAGTCGGCATGGAATTCTTAAAGCCGCCTAAAGCAGTCATCGACAGATAAACATGAGATATCAATCATGGCACCTAATGGCAAACGTTTTTGGTCAAAGGTAAGAAAATTGCCTCAATAATGCAAAGGCATGTCATTAAAACAACCGCGTAAATGCATCTCCAAGGATGAGGTTGATTATATCCTTAGGTTTGGAAGCCATAGATCCAAACGAAAAGAATAAGAAGGAGAATGAAAATTTGAAACAATTACCTAGGGCAATTGGCAAGTTAATTAAAGAATTTCATGACCTATTTCCGGATGAAATCCGCGAATTACCGCCTTATAGAGGTGTCGAATGTGAAATCACTCTTGCACCAGATGCAAAACCAATTAGCAAAGCCCCCTATAGGATGAGCACACCTGAGCTAGCTGAGCTCAAGAAGCAACTGCAAGAATTATTAGAGATTGGGTTCATTAGGCCAAGTGTATCACCGTTTGGTGCACCCATCCGCTTTGTCAAGAAGAAAGACGGAAGTCTACGGATGTGCATTGATTATCGTCAGCTCAACAAGCAAACGATAAAGAACAAATATGCATTGCCAAGAGCGGATGATCTAATGGACCAGCTCCAAGGAGCAAAGCTCTTTTCAAAGATTGATTTAAGGTCTGGTTATCACCAAATAAGAATCAAGGAGGAAGATATCCATAAGACCGCCTTCAGAACGCGGTACGGGCATTATGAGTTCACAGTCATGCCTTTTGGTCTATCAAATGCTCCAGCAACGTTCATGCGCCTGATGAATGACATCTTCAGGGACTTTCTAGATGAATTTGTCATCATATTTTTCGATGACATTCTGATTTATAGCAAGTCTATGGAAGAACATGTCGTACATTTGAGGAGGGTGTTAGAAAAGCTAAGACGACATCGTTTGTATGCTAAACTTTCCAAATGTCACTTTGCAACAAGTAGAGTGGAATATTTGGGGCATGTGGTCACAGCAGAGGGAATCTCAACAGACCCAGTAAAAATTGAAGCCATAGTGGATTGGCCAAAGACACCAAAGAATGTCTCGAAGTAAGAAGTTTTCTGGCTTTAGTGTTACTACCGTAGAATTTGTAAAGAACTTCGCTTAAGTGGGCATCCCTTTGTCGGACCTTACTAAGAATAAAAAGGTAAAAGATTGGGGGGCACATTGGCTAGAGAATGTTCAAGCTTCATTCGAAAAGCTCAAAGACGCCTTAACAACAGCACCAGTGCTCACCCTACCAGATCCAAATAAGGACAAGCTAGTAGCAACTGATGCAAGTAAGCTAGCAACAGGTGGAGTTCTCATGCAAGAAGGAAGAGTGGTAGCCTACGATTCTAAGAAGATGAATGACGTTTGAAATCAAAGTTATCCAACCCCATGATCAAGAACTCCTAGCTGTTGTAAGAGCTCTTCGTATTTGGAGGCATTATTTGCTTGGTAGGAAATTTCAGTTAGATACTGATCACCAGAGCCTCCAATATATTTTCACACAACCACTCCTCAATTTGAGGCAAAGACGCTGGATGGAGTTCCTCGAAGAGTATGACTTCGAGATAATCTATAAGCCGAGCAAATTAAATGTGGTTGCCGATGCACCTCTCTCTGTAGACCATTGGAAACTCGAGTGCATTGCAATGCCATCTCCACCTTGTCCAGTGAATTCGGGAAAAAGATTGAAGAAGTCTTGCCTTCAAGCAGGGAATTCAAGGAAGTATGGGCTAGTCTTTGCAAAGCAAAGAAGGATGATAAAGAAAGAGAAGCTTATAAAAGATATAAAAGGAAGGTAATCTTTTATACCACAAGGACAAACTTTGCGTCCCGCAGGCATCGAGGAGGGAAGTTAATTCTTCATGATACTCATAATAGCCCAATAGCCGCCACTTGTGGTTTATGAAAACTTACTTCAAGATAAGAAGTAGTTACTTCGGCCGGAGCATGAAAAGGACATTGCCAACTATATTGGCAAGTGTCAATTGTGCAAACAAACAAAAGCGAAAGCAACTCAATTCCGTGAACCTTAGAACCCTTGGCGGTGCCAAATGCTAAATGGGAGGTCGTGAGCATGGATTTTATAACCGACTCCCCAAGAACACCAAGAGGCCATGATGCCTTAATGGTCGTGGTTGACAAGCTATCAAAGATGGCTCACTTTTGCCATGTCGAACCAATAGATCTGACTTTGGATACCGCCTTTGCTTTTTGCAAATGAAATATTTAGATTGCATGGGATGCCAAGGGAAATCATATCCGATAGAGATTCCAAGTTCATAAGTGCCTTCTGGAAGGACTTCTTCAACATGATCCAAACAAAGTTGTCCATGAGTACAACATATCATCCCCAAACTGATGGGCAGATGGAACGCGCCAATCGGATACATGTTGAGGAACTATATATAGAATAAGCAGTCACAATGGGGTGACTATATTTACTTGGTAGAGTTTGCATATAATAGTACCAAGCAAGAATCCTCGCAAATGTCCCCCTTCATGATAAATTATGGTTATCAATGCTTAACACCAGACACTCGGCATAACCCAGTGTCCAATGAAGTTTCTCAAAATGTTGACTGATATGCAGTAATTGGTCAAAGAAGTTTGAGGCTATCTATTGGCAGCAAGAAATGACAAAAGAGCACAGCCGATAAGGACAGAACTGAAAGAGAATTCTAAGTAGGGGATAATGCTTGGCTTAAAATAAAAGTCAAACAAGCAAAGCTCAGAACCAGCAATTGCAAAAAGCTTGCTCCAAGATCGGTGGGACCATGCAAAATTGTTCAAAGAATAAGTAACCAATCCTATAAATTGGATCTCCCACCCACTTGAAGGTTCATAAAGTCTTCCATGTAAGCCTTTTGAAAAAGCATACTCCTAATCGGAGGAGATATTGGAGACTCCAACCTTGTTGGAAATGACCGAAGAACAACTTGAGATCGTCCCAGAAGCTCTTCTTGATAAGGCATATAAGAAAACAAGGAGATCTCAGTTCCTCCAATATTTGGTCAAGTGAAAACACTTGCCAGTGGAAGATGCGACATGGGTACTTAAATCCGATCTTGAGAAGCAATACCCACGGTTTATGGAGCAATGCAAGGCTTTCGCCACGGACATCGTCAACAATGATTCGGCAAGGTGAGCGCAGGCATTAAGTAGCGACTCGACCTTGACGGGTCAAAGAGTCCACGCAATCACCTTTGCGTAGCCAAGACGCATGTAGGTAAAGCATGAGATCATGGGCGATGATGGGATCACCTTTAACGTTCCCTACGCCATGATGTCACCGCTATAAGTAATTAGGCATGATAGGGAACCACCTTTAGTCAAGGGCTATTATGGAGGATAAGCCACCTCCTACGCCAAGGGTGACGAAGGGTGTAGGCATCAGACATGCATGCATCTTAGGCATGATAGGACACATCTCCACGGCCACTATGGGGGAAGCATCCTCCCCCTATGCCGGGGAAATGTTGCATTCATGTAGGTTAAATTAAAAATAAAAGGGGTGGACCCTTATAAAACCACAAATTACTAATTAAACTAACGTGATGTGCTCTTGCAGGCCAATAGAGGAGAGGGGATTGTCAAGAGGGAGCGCATCATGACAAAAACAGGAGTTATAACATTTCATTAAGTATAGAACTCTATGAATGTTATAATCTATTATAATAAATAAGTCTAAATAAATAAATTGTTGGAGCTATATAATTTTCTCAGAATGAGATTATAGCTTCACAATTATATTGATGTAATTGGCATTAATATTGAAGTGTTATGGTGCATATGTGTTGTGATATGTGATGCAGGTTCACCTTATGTAATGCTGAGGACAGCATTAACCCAAGGGGGGGAGAATGTGACGTTCCCCTAAAATATACGGCATACGTACGTATATTTTATGGCCACGTCACCATACATTTCTACATCCCTAGACATGTATACGAACAATGTGGGGGTAATGACTAAGTTATCTATAACTTAGCCAACCTAAGGTAAGAAGCCATTTCCACATGGCCTCACCTTATAGGCATACCGCCACATAGACGCACCTATAGGAGCCAAGTGGCACTCATGTAAACCCTAACAGGATACGCAGCAACTGCAATTCGTAGAGTATATCTTGAAATGGCAGATCTACGACCCATTCATAATGATGGCAAGCAAGAAAAACAAGCCGGCTAGTGGAGCCAACCAATGCAAAGATGTATAGTTGGATTCTGCCATCATATGATTCCCTAAGCCTATCTGGCATCAAATGCAACAAGGATATTATTGTCGGCTTCAGCAAGTGCAGAAAGGGATTATCGGCAGACAAGAAGCTGATATGGCACTAACTTGGGGGAGTGGCTCAGAGAAGGGATTTGCAGAAACAAACACAGAGGCAAGGGCTTTTTATTTTATAACTTTGATTGAATGTTAAAGCTTAGGCATTTTTAAATTATAAATTGCAATAGGGAACCATTGAAACGAAAAGGTTATAAAGGAACTATTGAAATCTAAAATAACCGAATCGGCTTAACAAATGTGTTAAAAAGCGAAACAAAAGACCATCGCGACCTGCGGCGGATGGAATTGCCTGACCCGCCTACCCTTTTATTGAAAAGGTCAGAAGTGCCCGGAATTAGCTCCTGGGCTATTGTAGCAGGTTGGATTGCTGAAAAAGGCAGTCGGATTTAGCTTAAGAGGAAAAAGGTAAACCCATTTATAGCTTACAAACACCTTTTAGAATAGCATAAAAATCATCGATCTGAGAATTATGGCAGCCGAAGTGTCCAGTGTGAGATAGACGCCCCGATTGCTTGTAGATCCTCTAATAATTTGTGGTTGAATTTGAGTGCCTCCTTTAGCTCTAGAGAATTCCAGAGAATCCCAGAGAGGCTATCCAGCTGGTTAGCAGACTCTCAGAATTGGGAGGAATTTGAGCTTAGACTTGCTGTGTTTGCAAATCAGAGCCCGGTTGGGTGGATAAGTTGTGCCGGGAGACCTTGATCTGGACATGCCAGATCGTTTTAATTAACCGTGTTTGATAGTTTTGCAGACAGGAAGGATCGTTTGTATCAATTGGTATCAGAGCCGTGACATCCTAAGATTCTGTGAAATGGCCCAGAGCAAGTTTAATCTTCCTGTAGCTCAGTATAACCAGGCTATGAATGCTGCTGCACAGATTGCGGTTCAGATTGGCATGCCTACATCTGCTAGTTTTGAGGAAAATCAAAGGAAACTTGAATATGTAGCAATTCTGTATGGGCATTTGCCAGACATATTCCAACAGCCTCCTTTGCCTGCAAGTACGCCACCAGTTACTCCACCGCCACCTGATGTCTTCAATGACAGATCCGGACGAATTAAATGGTTGGAGAAGGTAGAAGGAATGCCGTCATATGCAGGAGATAAAAGGAGTCCACCAGCAGTTCTGGGATTCCTGGCCAGTTGGGAAAGTTTCTTTGAAAGAGTAAAAGCTACGGAGTTTTCATATCTTGGGGCTTACGTGTTGTGTTTCTTTGCTTCTATCGGGAGTTGAAGGGATTTACGGCGGATCATATGCTTTCGGATCTCGATGGATGCGACATGGATGCATGCTTGGGACTGCGATTCTTTATGTATGGTGGCAGCAATAGGTCCTTTAGGAGGAAGCTAGGCGTTATCAACATGAAACGAGCCCGGTCGGATGCTACTCCACGTGGTATGTCACTTGCTTTTTGTGCATATAGATGGAGTCGAGGGGCTTTCGGATAAATGATTCTAGACACTTAGGTGGCTGCACTCACTGTGGTTATGTAAGGAATGGTTGCACTCAACGCAACTTTGGGAATTTATTCTGCACTCAATGCGGCTATCTTTGCCTCAACTGCCATTTATGCTTTTTGTTGTACCTTGGCTCTCTTTATTTCATTGGAAAAGCTATGTATACTGAGGAGATTGCCCTGGTTTTTAAACATGAAAAGCAATATCCCCACAAGGTTCGGGGTCTTATTGCTTAGGTTCGATGTGGATGGCTTGAGGCGGTGGTATTGCATTGTAATCATTCAAGACCAGCTACTTCACTTAGTCTTGTTTTGGGATACATCCTATTTGCTTTGGCTCTAAGTAGTTGTGGTCATAAAAAGAGCACCCTAGATTTATTTAGCCGGCATCTGGGTGCTTCCATGTTATTGCTTCTACCAAATGGCCAGGAAATTTTGGACTGTAGTGATTTTCTTGTTATTGGGCAGTCCACTATATGTGAAAAGTTTGGGAGGGTTTAAGGGTGCATTTAGTGGATTTGGAAATGGCAAGTTGGCCTTAGCTTGAAGCATTATTTTGCGTAAGGTAG
Organism: Isoetes taiwanensis; assembly: GCA_021234155.1. NCBI lineage: Eukaryota > Viridiplantae > Streptophyta > Lycopodiopsida > Isoetales > Isoetaceae > Isoetes > Isoetes taiwanensis. Next base: position 69,735 of record JAJEKV010000798.1, read on the forward strand.
TGGTAAGCCTTAAGTGATTTGGAATTACCAAGATCTTTGTCTAGCGTTCTTCAAAGGACCTATAGCCTAATATGTGAATTTTGTTGGAGATTTGTTGTTTTTCATGTTGCCCTCTCCTATCCCGGCTAGGAGGTGGTGTGGGATCTAGAAATCATAATGAAGGGAGGCAGAAAATGTGGGAGATCTGTAGCCACTTAGTGCAGGAGGGACTAAGTGCCTTGCTATTACTGCTATGATTATTTGGTAGATTAGAAGGATGACACTCAAGCAAGAGGAAGCGAGGTGCAAAGGATGTGGACCACCTATTTGGGGAGGGCCTTAGGACAAACTAGTAATGGTACCCAACCTTCTTTGGGCATAAAGTCGGAACCTTTTTTCTTTCTTTTTTTTATTCTCCCTTTTTTTTTAACCCCGTTCTCCCTCCTTTGCCTTCCCTTCCCCCTTTCCCTTTTTCTTTTTCTTTTTTCTTATCGACTTTTCCCTTCCTTTTTATCTTTCCCGCTCTTCCCATTTTTCCACTTCTCTCTTTCCCTTTCTTTTTTTCCCCTTCCTCTTCCTTTTCCTTTTCTTTTTTTTCTCTTTCCGTTTCTCATGCATTTTTTTTAGTTCTCTTTTGCTTACCTTTTCATGTGCCCCTTTTCTTCCTTTCCCCACCCTCTTCCTCTTGATCACGTGCCCTTTTCCCCATCTCTTTTCCCATTTCTCTCTCCTCTTTTCCTCATGCTCTTTTTGCTTTCCCTTCTCCTTTTTCCGCTTCCTTTTCATTTCAACTTTCCATTTCCCTTTTCATACTTTCCCACCCTTTTGCTTTGCAATGTTCCCTTTTTTCCCTTTCCTTTCTCTTTCCCCTTCCTTTACATTTTCCCTTTCGGGTTCCCTTTGCTTTTCATATGCCTCTTTCCATTCCCTTTTCTCAACCTTTTTTATGTACCCTTTTTTTCCTTCTTTCCCCCCATCTTCTTCCCCTTTTCCCCTTTCCACTTTCTCCTTTCTTGTTTCTTTTTTTCCCTTTCCCATACTCTTTTTCCCTTTTCTTCTATTTCCTCACCCTTTCCCTCTTCCCTTTTTTTCGTGCCCTTTTCTCCTTCCTCTTTTCTTATTCCTTGCTCCCTACCCTTTGTCTATTCTAATTCTCCCCACACCTTTTCCTCATTTTTCCATCCTTTCCCTCTTCCTTTTTTCTCGATGCTCTTTTTGCTTTTCTTTTTTCTCTTTCTTCACCCTTTCTCTTTTCCCCTTTTTTTCCGCCCTTTCATTTTTCTCTTTTTTTCGTTCCCTTTTCCCAAGTTCTCTTTTTCCCTTTTCCCCCTCTCTTTCCTTTTTACTTTTCTTTTCCCATAGACTTTGCAACCTTTTCTTATTTTCCCTTACCTTTTCTCCTTTTCTCACCTTTACTTCTTACCCTTCTCGCGGTGCTCTTTTTAGTTCCCCTTCCCCCTCGCCTATTCTATTCCTTTTCTATTTTCTTTTTATCTTTCCATTTCCTTTTCTCCTTCTCTTTCCTTTTTCCTCTTACCTTTCCTTTATTCCTTTTCCTTTTTCCTTTTCCTTTTTCCTTTTCCTTTTTTTTCCCCTTTCATCGTTTTCCTTTTCCCTTCTCCTCTTCCTTTTCCCTTTTCCCTTTTTTCCCTTTCATCGTTTTTCCTTTTCCCTTCCCCTCTTCCTTTCCCTTTTCCTTTTCCCTTTTTCCCCTTTCATCGTTTTCCTTTTTCCTTTTCCCTTTTCCCTTTTCCCTTTTCCCTTTTCCTTTTCCCTTTCATCGTTTTCCTTTTCCCTTCCCTTTTCCTTTTCCCTTTTCCCTTTTCCCTTTTCCTTTTCCCTTTCATCATTTTCCTTTTCCCTTCCCCTTTTCGTTTCCCTTTTCCCTTTTCCTTTTTCCCTTTCATCGTTTTCCTTTTCCGTCCCCTTTTCCTTTTCCTTTTCCTTTTCCGTTTCCGTTTTCCATTTTCCCTTTTCCGTTTCCCTTTTCCCTTTCATCTTTTTCCTTTTCCCTTCCCTTTTCCTTTTCCCTTTTCCCTTTCATAGTTTTTCCCTTTTTTTCCTTTCATCGTTTTCCTTTTCCTTTTCCTTTTTCTTTTTCCCTTTTCCCTTTTCCCTTTCATCGTTTTTCCTTTTCCTTCCCTTCCCTTCCCTTTTCCCTTTTCCTTTTTCCCTTTTCCTTTTCCTTTTCCTTTTCCTTTTCCTTTTTCCTTTTCCCTTTCATATTGAAGCCATAGTCAAGATGAAATTTTAGTTGAAGACACGCACACATCATCTCCACCATTGGTCAATCAAATCCTCGACCGTCCGATTTAGGGTGCGGTCCATTACACAACATTATAATATAAGACTAGTAATGGTACCCGACCTTCTTTGGGCATAAATCCTTATTTTAATTTCTTTCTTTTTTATTCTTTTTTTTCTAACCCCCTTCTCCCTCCCTTTTGCCTTCCCTTTCCCCTTTTTTTTTTTTCTTTCTCTTTTTCTTATCAGCTTTTTTCCTTTTCTTTTTTATCTTTCCCGCTCTTCCCATTTTCCACTACTCTCTTTCCCTTTCCTTTCCCCCTTCCTCTTCCTTTTCCTTTTCCTTTTCTCTTTCCCAGTTTCTCATGCATTTTTCGTTCTCTTTTGCTTACCTTTTCATGTGCCCTTTTCTTCTTTTCCCCACCGTCTTCCTCTTGATCCGTGCCCTTTTCCCCATCTCTTTTCCCATTTCTCTCTCCTCTTTTCCTCATGCTCTTTTGTTTTCCCTTCTCCTTTTTAAGCTTCCCTTTTCCTTTCAACTTTCCATTTCCTTTTCATACATTTCCCCACCCTTTTTGCAGCTGCGATGTTTCCCTTTTTCCCTTTCCTTTCTCTTTCCCCTTCCTTTACATTTCCCCTTTCGGTTTCCCTTTTTTTTTCATATGCCTCTTTCCATTCCCTTTTCTCAATCTTTTTATGTACCCTTTTTCCTTCTTTCCCCATCCTCTTCCCTTGCACCCCCCTTTCCACTTTTCTCCTTTCTTGTTTGTTTTTTCTTTTCCCTTTCCCATACTCTTTTTTCCCTTTCTTTTTTTCTATTTCCTCACCCTTTCCCTCTTCCCTTTTTTCTCGTGCCCTTTTCTCCTTCCTCTTTTCCTCTTTTCCTATTCCTTGCTCCCTACCCTTTGTCTATTCTACTTTCCCCCCTCATTTTTCCATTCTTTCCCTCTTCCTTTTTCTCGATGCTCTTTTTGCTTTCCTTTTTCTCTTTCTTCACCCTTCCTCTTTTCCCTTTTTTTCCACGCCTTTCCTTTTTCTCTTTCTCTCGTTCCCTTTTCCCAAGATCTCTTTTTCCCTTTTCCCCCTCTCTTTTCCTTTTTACTTTTCTTTTTCCCATAGACTTTGCAACCTTTTCTTATTTTCCCTTACCTTTTTCTCCTTTTCTCACCTTTACTTCTTACCCTTCTCGCGGTGCTCTTTTTCCGTTCCCTTTCCCCCTCGCCTATTCTATTCCTTTTTCTATTTTCTTTTATCTTTCCATTCCTCTTACCTTTCTTTTATTCCTTTTCCCTTTTCCTTTCCCTTTTCCCTTTTCCCTTTTCCTTTTCCCTTTCATCGTTGTTCCTTTTCCCTTCCCCTCTTCCTTTTCCCTTTTCCCTTTTCCCTTTCATCGTTTTTCCTTTTCCCTTCCCCTTTTCCTTTTTCATTTTCCCTTTTCCCTTTTCCCTTTCATCGTTTTCCTTTTCCCTTCCCCTTTTCCTTTTCCCTTTTCCTTTTCCCTTTCATCATTTTTCCTTTTCCTTTTCCCTTTCCCTTTTTCGTTTCCCTTTTCCGTTTTCCCTTTCATCGTTTTCCCTTTTCCCGTCCCCTTTTCCTTTTCCCTTTTCCCTTTTCCTTTTTCCGTTTTCCCTTTTCCCTTTCATCTTTTTTCCTTTTCCCTTCCCCTTTTCCTTTTACCTTTTCCCTTTCATCGTTTCCTTTTCCCTTTTTTTTCCCTTTCATCGTTTTTCCTTTTCCCTTCCCCTTTTCCGTTTCCCTTTTCCCTTTTCCCTTTCATCGTTTTCCTTTTCCCTTCCCTTCCCCTTTCCTTTCCCTTTCCTTTCCTTTCCCTTTTCCCTTTCCTTTCCCTTTCCTTTCCCTTTTCCCTTTCCCTTTTCCTTTTCCCTTTCATATTGAAGCCATAGTCAAGATGAAATTTTAGTTGAAGACACGCACACATCATCTCCACCATTGGTCAATCAAATCCTCGACCGTCCGATTTAGGGTGCGGTCCATTACACAACATTATAATATAAGATGTGTTTGGAGAAGATGGTGAGGACACCTACACCTAGTACTCTTTTGGAAAAGTAGTAGTGCTCTCCTTTTAGTATCTTGATGCATTTGGGGTGAGGTCAAGTTAGCAGCGTGGAAGGAAGCTCCTTTGAACTTGTCTTTTATCTTGTATCTTGAGGGAGGGCGTCGGGGCGGTGGTGTTGTCCTTATATTTCACGTGATCTTTTGCTTTGTATGGCCTTCTGATTTATGTTATTTATTGTTTCCGCATTTGGGTTATCCGCAAAGATGGATGAAATTCATATCGATGGAAGAGGAGGCGTCTGCGATAAAATACTTTCTATCTGGCCTATTGTGGAGCCACTTTTGTAATAAGGTCATTATACCAATTATTATTAATAAATAAAAAAATCTTGCCTTCAAAAAAAAAAAATAATAGGCCATTTCCCATCCATTTTAAATCGGAATAGCAATGGGGTCGGTATGCACTGTTAGACGTTGGCCTTTATCGGGGATATATCCCTTGACAAAGTCTTTCCAATGCGGAACTTCATCCACAAAATATGGAGCAGGAGACTTTGCATTGCACTTGCTAAACAAGTAAAGCAACTTTCGAGGCAAAAAGTTAAGCATCATCAGATGAACTCATTAACGTCGAAAAGTTCCCAAACAATGCATCGATATCGTCATGAGTATGCCCAACCATCATGAAGCCAACCCTGAATCTCATCAATACCTTAAGCCATGTCAAATAAAGAGGTAGGAGAACACATATCTATTTTTATTTTGACGATGCATTATCCAACTATAAGTAGAGATTTCGAGGAAGAGGATTGAAGCCTTCTAAGTTGGCGTGGAGAAGATGAAGGCATCTTCTCTTGTGTTCTGCGCTTAGCTTATGCCGCAGATGGGGAGTATCTTTTAGGGCTTGCATCAATTTGCAATCTGTAGTTACCTTCCACACGGATCACCGCGACTTGTCTTCTTAGGCAACTCAAGATAGTGTAGGATCCTAGAAAGTGATCCAACATGAAAGTTTGAGTCATCCTTCCAAAGATCAAGAGAGAAATGACCATAAGCCCGTCCACCATGACCATGTGTCAATGCTCCCCTGTCAAGCTGCTCTTCAAGCGAACTCCTCTCCAAGCGGACTTTGCGAAATGGTGACTTCTTGGTGTGAGTGTTTTGACCTGATCCATCTTATCATGTATTATGCAAAGATGACTTTTTCGGCGAAACGATGTGATAATGCACGGCAATGCCAATATTGACTCCTATAGGAACGTTGTTCCAACATATGTGCCCGTAGTTGAATTGAAAGGTTTGCGCCTCTCCTTGTATCTTTTGTTTTTTCAATTTTACGCTTGATGACTACATATATATTTACACTTGGAGAATCTTTGTTTTTTGCTATGCTAACGTCACGGAAACTCTTTCTTCCAAATATTGTAAAAGAGGGCAAGGTTACACTCTTTCTGTCAATTCTTCCACCACGCACCCACTTCCTTATGTATGCTCTTCTTATTAAGAATGGAAGGAAGTTTGCGAACATTCTCCCTTATATCATCCTTTCCTTTTTGCTTCTATGTGGAATGCTCTCCGCATTCTCACTAATGAAGGTATTGCAAGCACACTTACGTAGCTAGTGTCGCTGGATCTAGGCTTCTTAGAGCTGTATTACCATGCTCATGGGTTTTCCACCTAACTCAACCTCTTCCTCCAACTATAAAGCGTGATAGAAAGCAACTCCCAAAAGCCCGGCGCCATGCGAATTGACAACACTCCACTCCGGAGACCACTACTTTCGGGCCCGACTGCCAGTATATAAAAACAAGCGTAATCTCGCTTCGCTTGATTGAGAATAAAATTCTTTTCTTAAGGCACATACTTGCTCTCGGCTCGTTTTTGACACATCTGTCCTTGCAAAGATGTTGATTTTAGAGCACTCTTGATTGACTTGGAAGCACATCCTCTCCTCCTTGCTATCCCCCCCTTTGGTTCCCTCTTGACCCTCTTCACATATATATATTTCCTTTTCCTCTTGAATTGCTTCTCAACATCGACTTCCAAGCACTCAACTTCTAAGTCATCTGTTAGAGCATTTCGAGCTTGTAAATGTTGTGAAGCGTCCTACCATCATGAAGCAAAACATCATGGGTCTCGAGGTTACTAGGACATTAGCTATAGGCCTCTCAGCACAAGCATGACATGACCGATATTTTGGTTTCCCCGTTGGATCTATTATGTTACCCAGAAAGCCCGATCTTTGATACACCCAAGAACTCATCGTCTATAGCATCCACGAGGATCACTAAAGACTATATTAGCCTCGAATATTTAGATCCAATGCGGGAGTGAAGAATGTAGCATGGCAAACCTAGTAGATCTGTTCCGGAGTAGTAGACTATATCTCATCTTCGGGCTTAAACAACACGAGACCAAGGCGGGCAGCTAGATTCTCATGACCTCCAATCTCCTCTACTATCTCGTCTTCCTCATTTGTTCTTTGTGTTGCTTGGTTCACCCACGGTGAGCGGTGAAACCGATGTCCGTGAACTCTTGGCCGGATGGTGGACTACTAGATGAATCCTCTTCTGAAGAGGGCAAATTGAGGGATCTCGAACACGTATCTTCACTTGAGGGGCACTCATTTTGTTTTACATCCCTCTTAGGCCCTTTGAATGAATGTGCCCTCTTTGCTTCACCAATGTTATACGCCCCCCTCTGAGGGACTGGAAGTCTTCGGTCGATGGGATCACGGGACTCAAGTGACCTCAATTGCTACATTTGAAGGATCTATTTCCTTCCCATGAAGAGTGGTTCTATTCAAAATATGTCCCCGGGCAACAATTGTCCTTCCGACGAATAGGTTGTACAGGGGAAAATTGAACCTGTTTCAACCAAGCAAGGCGACACTTCTTAGAACATATTAATTAGACGAAAAATAAGCAATAAATAAGCAAAAATGGCGCCATTTAGTACAAAAGACAGAATTTTGGTCTAAATTTGGAGCTAAATGGCGCCATGGCGCCATTTAGCTCCAAATTTAGACCATTTCAACCTGCACCATTTTCAACCGAATGGCGCCATGGCGCCATTTAGCTCGAAATTTAAACCATTTCAACCTGCACCATTTTCAACCGAATGGGCTATAAGCCATTTAGACCAATACACCATTTTAAGGGTATTTGGAATAGAATGGCGCCCTGGCGCCATTTGACCCAAGTGGGTGCCATGAGGCGATTTAGCTTAGCTTCATCACAAAATCTACACGAGGTGCCTATGTTATGCATTCTTGCTCCCATTGTTGTATGTGTCAATAAGAGCAGGCATGCATAACATGGGCACCCTATGCCAACTTTGCAAGTGAAACCAAGGTTCTGTGTCCTAGCAGTACGAAATTCAGCATTTGAATACGCTATACACCTACCAGAACATAATTCCTATAGAAATAGTGGACTTACTTGATATTAGATAGATCCATGGTGGTATGTACCGGAAAGAGATGGAACAGGAAAGAAGCTAATCGGCCCGGATGAATTCGCGAGAACCGGCCAGAAGAAAGCGCCGAAGAATCACGGGATTTCTCGTGAGCGCCAAGAAGGAAAGCCGACAAAGACGCGATCGCCTTGCAAAGTTTTACGCCTAGGCGCCGAGAAAAGAAGCGCTTTATGCGGCGCCGGTAAACAATGAAAGGATTCAAAGCGCTGAACTGCGGTAACCTAAAACGTCTGGCGTCGTGGCATGGTCCTTTAAGAGGGAGAACGGCAACAAAGAGGGAGCTTTAAATGCAAAGTACAATTTTAAAAGCGGACCATTCGAATTTTGACAAGTGGCGACCAAATTTCAATTCTGGGGAATTTTAAATTTTGATGGCAAATTTTCAAATTACGAAGCGGGGATTTTTTGAATTTTATATTCAAATTTAGGCGGCCGGTGGTGGATGGGAAATATTAATTTCAAAATTCAAATTTAGGCGAGCATGGGTGCACTGGACCGCCCGAACATGGGTGGGCATGGGCACCTGGACCGCCATGGGCGATGGGCGGGCATAAACTAAGCGGGCATGGCGCCCGAGACGACCATGGGCCACGGTTGGCGCTGGATAGATACGTGTGAGGCGGCCGGTGGCCAAAGTTAGTTATGCCCCATTGTTTTCGGAGGACCTCATTTGTGCTTTGGTTTTCACGATTCCGCTCTCGGTGCCTCGACCTTAGCGCCCGGCGCCAGCGCCTACTTCGCCCGGCACCTGGCGCCCGAGCGCCTCCGGCCTTGTTTGACCTCTAGTTTGGTGTTTTACGGCGCCATTTCCCCGGTTAAATTAAGCCTCCGCCATCAAGCTACACACCAATTTCGGACCCAAATCCAAAATTTCGAAATGGAATTGACAATTCTACGGAGCTCCTCGAATGTGGAGATTGCCAAGACTAAGCGTGACCAAAAGCCTACCGTGTATGTCATCTACTTGTAGTGCTTCCTTTGGCGAAAAAAGCGCCAGCGCCATTTTAGAATGTTGTAGCTGAATTTAGGGGCTCGTTGTTGGCAAATGGCGCGATGGCGCCATTTCTTCGTCTATTAGCTCACATTAGGGGGCTTGTTGTTGGCAAATAAGCCATTTGTAGGTCCATTAGCTCACTCTAGGGGCTCGTTGTTATAAATGGCGCCATCATCGCCATTTTGATGTCCATTAGCTTACATTAGGGTCTGTAGTTGACAAATGGCCATTTGTTTGTCTATTAGCTCACATTAGGTCCTGTAGTTGACAAATGGCCATTTGCTGTCTATTAGCTCACATTAGGGGCTCGTTGTTGGCAAATGGCGCCATGGCGCCATTTGATGTCCATTAGCTCACATTAGGGGCTCGTTGTTGGCAAATGGCGCCATCGCGCCATTTGATGTCCATTAGCCCACATTAGGGGCTCGTTGTTGGCAAATGGCGCCATCGCGCCATTTGATATCCATTAGCTTACATTAGGGTCCTGTAGTTGACAAATGGCGCCGCCATTTGACCATTAACTTACATTAGGGCTTGTTGTTGGCAAATGGCGCATGCGAACTGCTTCCATGTGCTTATGCACTGAACTCAGATGCAAATGGCGCCATGTAAGCCATTTTTGTCGTCCCGGTACGTCTATTTGTTTTGGTCGAGTTATTGATGCCTACATTATTCGATGCCTCTTTGTTGCGACTATTTTACGTCCGAAACACAATTTCAATCCGACCGGACTATCATCGCTGGCCGGATAGGGGCGGTGCATGGAAATAATCGCGGGTGAGCCCCTCCACCGCACTCTGGAGCTCGAAAGGAGACCGGAAGAGAGGGCCGGGTGCGATAAAGGAGATGACCCTACAGAATCACCGGAATTTACCGGTACCGGTATCTTGGTTAACATGAAGTCTGAGTTAGCAAGAGCTGGTCGCGAAGATTGATCCGGGTGATCTCGTGGAAGACACTATGCACAGTAGAATAATAGTCTACTATGTGGACCTGGAAGTTTTATGATCCCACAATAATAATCCGCTAGTATCGCAAATGTAGCTGGTTCGGGCGAGAAAGCAAGGTCAAGTAATTGCCATCATACAACAAATGCCTTTGAAGAAGCCGACATCAAAGGTCCACAAGAAATCTTGAGGGGTTTTATGATTCTTCGCAATCGCTTGAGCGAGTCGAAAAACTTCGGCTTCATTCGTTTATTTGTCAAGGCATTAGCCCAGCAGAAACTACCCGCCATTGTGGACACGGCTTGGCTGAAAACCAGTTAGCAAGAAGAAGACAAGACAAACTACTAAGGGGCAAAAAGAAACGCAGCGAAAAAAGACTCCTCATCTTCATCGAGGATGTTGTCCAGAAACCGAGCAAGGAAAGGATGGACAAGGGGAAAGTCAAGAGAAAGGATCACAAAGATCCTGATAAGGAAAAGAAGGAAAAGAAAGAAAAGAGAAAGGAAAAGAAGGGAAAGAAAGAAAAGGAAAAGAAAGAAAAGGGAAGGGACGGGAAAGGGCAGAAGGAAGGAAAGGAGGAGAAAAGGACTCCGAGAGGAAAGGGAACCAGAGGAAATGGAAGGAAAAAAGAAGAAGAAGCACAGGCTAGAGACCTCCGAGAAGGAGAGGACACCTAAAAAACAAAGGAGACAGACTCGGACTCCCAGTCCTGTTGGAAGTCCAAGACGGAATGAGAGAATCGACGAGCAGGCCAGAAGTGGTGGTGTTCCTCCAAGCCCATCACATATTCAAGATTCTGCGGGCACACCGGCCAAAAGGGTCACCATTCAGAAGCCAGAGCCAAAGAAGCTCACATTAAGAATAGCTCAGCACTTGCTCGAGGTTCCTGCAAATCTTAAGGTGGAAAGATCAGAAGAGGAGAAGACATCAGAGAACACGTTACAGAAGATCACTGATCACCGCCATCTTTTTCCTCTGGGCGTCACATTTATAAAACGAATAAACGTGTTCAGCCTATATCAAGGGCCTGCAAATCTGACATCTAGGCCAAGAAATATGGAGCACGTCAAGACCTTAGTGGAATCCTTTCAAAGAGACCCACATCCGGTGTTCACTCCTGCGGACGTGATTCCATTCAATCCCCTCACAAAGAGACTACACCCTTGGAAAACTGAGGATGACCTCATGGGAATGCACTATTACATAGTGAATGGCAATCATTCTGTTATGGCCACTCAGCTTGTATGTAAAAGACTCGGCACAACGAAGTCCCAAGAACAAATGGCAAAGATTTATGAGTATCGGAATTGCCGAAGTCTTATGCGCACGGTGGGACGAGCAAGAGTGCCTGCCCGGCTCGGTTGTGAAGTCAATGATATCATTTGTCAAGACTATCTTTAAGGAGCCTTTCATTGATAAAATAACCCCCTGCGGCAACAATATGCTCTTTCGGGAAGCTTTGATCCATCGGGACGCGGGCAATCTCGCTCAGAACCATACAAGGTACATGGTGTTTTATGGTGTTTTAATTTTCTGCAAGATTAGCAAATGGCGCCGTGGCGCCATTTTATAATCATTTGCATTCAATACTAACTTCTTGTTGTTTCCAGCGTTATCTGGCTTTGGCTGAAGTTACCATGCGTGGTAAGCACGAAAAGATTTTAGCCGATTGGGTTTTCATGCGAGGATATTTTTCAGCTATTCATGTCCCTATGGAAATTGTGGAAATCTTGCAAGCTAACGAGATAATAAAGGGATGACTATTACATGAAGCGGGCAAAAGAGTGTGACTACTTGATCAGGACCTACGAGGTGCATGAGGGGTCTCGACTATGAAGGCTGCCGGATTTTGTTCCGGGGAGGTCTTTGGATGGAAAGACCTACGTGAAGGTCACCGCGATTATCTGGTAAGCACTTCTTCAAGACAAGGGCAAAGACACTACGATCTATATATCGTTCTTGAAGAAGAAGATTTTTGAATATGTGAAGGATAATTTTCCGAGGAAGTTTAAATCCTTCACTGATCTCAGTATTGCCGTGGCGGGCTTCGAGGACAGCGACCTGATTTCCATGGCCACCTTGCATAGTAAGTGGGTTGAAGTTGGAGTGACCAGGGAAGGAGTTTTTGATAGCGATGCCACCTTCCTTGGCAAGATTTATACATAATCTTTGTCTTGCAGAGAGGATACCGAAGACTTCCGTTCGCGAAGTTGAACTAAGCGGCGGCGGGGGGCAAGTTGTTTGCACTCGCATTACCGGCATCCTTGATAGCCCTGGACACTAGAGGCATAACTTCAATGTGGGACAAAACCACACTATCTAATTTCTTTGATACAGCTGTGAAGAACACCACAGCTGATTCTTTCTGGATAGTGGTCTTTGCAAGGCCAGAGCATAACTTTTTGATTTCATCTCTGTTGGATAATCTGGATTCCAGATCCAGAGTTTTTATTGGCATGTATGAGGACGAATACAAGAATCCCCCTGCCCCAGGAGTTCAGGAGGTCCATGCATTAGTGTACGCCACAAAAATTCAGGTCACTGCAGGTCATCCTGTCGATGAAATTGACCTTAGATTCCCCTTCAATGACCATCCTCAAGAACTGCCACCAGTTCCTGTGCCTAACGAAGAAGACGAAGAGGGGGAGACCGAGGCTATGGCAGGGAAGCTTTGCAATGGCCGGTCCGAGTGGTACCGGGCAAGGCTTGCCGGGACATAATCATGAGAAACCAGCCTGGGGGGGCTGCGACATGCTCCTATCTCGTCGCGTAAAATGGTACCGCCAGAACAGGGTGTTTGATTACTTCTCCTGTGGTTCTTTTGGCCGGGCTTCATTGATTAATAAGAGATTTTGCATTGTGTTCGAAAGTGACCCGGTTAAGCAGGAGTGCCTAAGGGGGATTCTTGATAGGCTTGACCGCCTCGAATCTGTGGATACACTTCTCCTCGCGGATGAGAGACAAGGTGTCTTTGTTGTTGAAGAAGTCTGTAGATCCACCAAATCGAGAGATGCACAAGCTCCACCCGATGTGGACTATGATGTGATTAGGGACACACAATTCAATCTGGACATTCTTGATGATCCTAATTTCACTGCCCCAGCGTTCGAGAGCTTTCCAGGGAGATCCTATGGCTGCTTCTTCTAGACATGGCCCTGGCGATGCGGAAGCTGATCCTAATGTGGAACCTGATCCTGATGCGGAACCTGATCCTGATGTGGAACCCTGAATTTTGTGTGATTATAATGTAAATTGTACAATAATACTTTTGTAAACATACTCTGCCTTTCGAGTCCTTGTCTGTTGTGGCAAATTTTTTGATATGCAAATCTATGAATTTGGAAATTTTAACTAATTTTGTGATGTTATGTTTCTTTAGCTTCTTTATATGCACTGTTAGTATTTTTAATGGCGCCAATAAGTGACACTTTAGAGGCATATTTTTTCTAAATGGCGCCATAATTGCTTACAAATTTGGCATAAAATGAACTAAAAAGGATTTTCGTTCCTAATTGCAATCACGAAATTTCTCATTTTAATGAAATTGTGCTTAGTGGCAACTACAGCACGGATGTGACCTTTTAGATCTCCAAGTCCCTATAGGATATCCAATTGAGTTCAACCTGAAAGCTCTACAATTTCAACTTGATCCTTATTTAGATCAATACACAGTTCTAATTGCCCCACACTCGTGTTTTTTGTCGTATAAACCATAATCTATAAGAAGCCTAATTATCATGATACGCTCATTATAGACTCGAAGGAATCTAAAACAACCTTTCTAGTACTTTCTTTGAAGGAATGCAACTTGGCTTTAAGCAGCCTTGTAGTGCTTCCTAACCCAATTCCTAAAAGTGATTGTCTCTTAAGGCTAATGCACAACATAGGGACATATACGAGTACTTTGTAAGGAGCCCAAATAGCATGAGCAGTTCGCATCGAATTCGAAGAAATCCAAGCTGAGATTAGCATTCTTTTTTGTACCTGCTTGGGAGGAGACCAACTTGGCAGTAGCAGCCTTTGAGTAAGGGATTCCGAAGCTCAAATGTCTCTCGACAAGATAGCAACAACGTGAATGTGTGTATTAAGTCGCTGTTTTAAATTAAACGCAAAAATTAAAATCCATATCTAATCGCCATCCGGGGACTCGAACCCACGACCACAAGGTTAAAAGCCTTGCGCTCTACCAACTGAGCTAGAACGGCAACACACAAATGAGCAATTAAAATTTTCCATAATTCTACTCACATTTTATGTGATATAAGAGAGAATTAGTGATAATACTACTGTGATATGAAGAAACGAAGTTTGTGCAATATGTGAGATCATTGAATCATAACATCGATAAACATTTTCAGCCCATCGCCATCCGGGGGGCTCGAACCCCCACCACAGTTGTTAAGAGCCTTGCGCTCTACCAACTGAGCTAGGACGGCAAGTGATATATAGTGAAAACAAATTTAACGTAATGTACAAATGAAAGCACTATTTGTACATACTTTCAAATATATGAATCAGGGAGACTATACATAGTACAGTTCTCTTATGCCCAACATTAGCTTGATTAGAGTGGCAACTACAGCACCAGATCTCCAAGTCCCTATAGGATATCCAATTGAGTTCAACCTAAAAGCTCTACAATTTCAACTTGATCCTTATTTAGATCAATACACAGTTCTAATTGCCCCACACTCGTGTTTTTTGTCGTATAAACCATAATCTATAAGAAGCCTAATTATCATGATACGCTCATTATAGACTCGAAGGAATCTAAAGCATCCTTTCTAGTACTTTCTTTGAAGGAATGCAACTTGGCTTTAAGCAGCCTTGTGGTGCTTCCTAACCCAATTCCTAAAAGTGATTGTCTCTTATGGCTAGGTACATATACGAGTACTTTGTAAGGAGCCCAAATAGCATGAGCAGTTCGCATCGAACTCAAAGAAATCCAAGCTGAGATTAGCATTCTTTTTTGTACCTGCTTGGGAGGAGACCAACTTGGTAGTAGCAACATGCCAACTTGGCAGTAGCTACGGGATTCTGAAGCTCAAATGTCTCTCGACAAGATATGAACAACTTGAATGTGTGTATTAAGCTGTTTTAAATTAAACGTACAAAAATTAAAGTCCATATCTAATCGCCATCCGGGGGACTGGAACCCACGACCACAAAGTTAAAAGCCTTGCGCTCTCCAACTGAGCTAGAACGACAACAAATAAATGAGCAATTAAAATTTTCCATAATTCTACTCATTTTATGTGATATAAGAGAGAATTAGTGATAATACTACTGTGATATGAAGAAACGAAGTTTGTGCAATATGTGAGATCATTGAATCATAACATCGATAAACATTTTCAGCCCATCGCCATCCGGGGGGCTCGAACCCCGACCACAAGGTTAAGAGCCTTGTGCTCTACCAACTGAGCTAGGACGGCAAGTGATATATAGTGAAAACAAATTTAACGTAATGTACAAATGAAAGCACTATTTGTACATACTTTCAAATATATGAATCAGGGAAACTATACATAGTACAGTTCTCTTATGCCCAACATTAGCTTGATTAGAGTGGCAACTACAGCACGGATGTGACCTTTTAGATCTCCAAGTCCCTATAGGATATCCAATTGAGTTCAACCTAAAAGCTCTACAATTTCAACTTGTTCCTTATTTAGATCAATACACAGTTCTAATTGCCCCAAACTCGTGTTTTTTGTCGTATAAACCATAATCTATAAGAAGCCTAATTATCATGATACGCTCATTATAGACTCGAAGGAATCTAAAACAACCTTTCTAGTACTTTCTTTGAAGGAATGCAACTTGGCTTTAAGCAGCCTTGTAGTGCTTCCTAACCCAATTCCTAAAAGTGATTGTCTCTTAAGGCTAATGCACAACATAGGTACATATACGAATACTTTGTAAGGAGCCCAAATAGCATGAGCAGTTCGCATCGAACTCAAAGAAATCCAAGCTGAGATTAGCATTCTTTTTTGTACCTGCTTGGGAGGAGACCAACTTGGTAGTAGCAACCTGCCAACTTGGCAGTAGCTACGGGATTCTGAAGCTCAAATGTCTCTCGACAAGATATGAACAACTTGAATGTGTGTATTAAGTTGTTTTAAATAAAACGTACAGAAATTAAAATCCATATCTAATCGCCAACTGAGCTAGAACGGCAACACACAAATGAGCAATTAAAATTTTCCATAATTCTACTCACATCTTATGTGATATAAGAGAGAATTAGTGATAATACTATTGTGATATGAGAAACGAATTGTGCAATATGTGAGATCATTGAATCATAACATCGATAAACATTTTCAGCCCGTCGCCATCTGGGGGGCTCGAACCTCCGACCACAAGGTTAAGAGCCGTGCGCTCTACCAACTAAGCTAGGACGGCAAGTGATATAGTGAAAACAAATTTAACGTAATGTACAAATGAAAGCACTATTTGTACATACTTTCAAATATATGAATCAGGGAGACTATACATAGTACAGTTCTCTTACGCCCAACATTAGCTTGATTAGAGTGGCAACTACAGCACGGATGTGACCTTTTAGATCTCCAAGTCCCTATAGGATATCCAATTGAGTTCAACCTAAAAGCTCTACAATTTCAACTTGACCCTTATTTAGATCAATACACAGTTCTAATTGCCCCACACTCGTGTTTTTTGTCGTATAAACCATAATCTATAAGAAGCCTAATTATCACGATACGCTCATTATAGACTCGAAGGAATCTAAAGCAACCTTTCTAGTACTTTCTTTGAAGGAATGCAACTTGACTTTAAGCAGCCTTGTAGTGCTTCCTAACCCAATTCCTAAAAGTGATTGTCTCTTAAGGCTAATGCACAATATAGGGACATATACGAGTACTTTGTAGCCCAAATAGCATGAGCAGTTCGCATCGAATTCGAAGAAATCCAAGCTGAGATTAGCATTCTTTTTTGTACCTGCTTGGGAGGAGACCAACTTGGCAGTAGCAGCCTTTGAGTAAGGGATTCCGAAGCTCAAATGTCTCTCGACAAGATATCAACAACGTGAATGTGTGTATTAAGCTGTTTTAAATTAAACGTACAGAAATTAAAGTTCATATCTAATCGCCACCCGGGGGACTCGAATCCACGACCACAAGGTTAAAGCCTCAAGGCTCTACCAACCGAGCTAGAACGGCAACACACAAATGAGCAATTAAAATTTTCCATAATTCTACTCACATTTTATGTGATATAAGAGAGAATTAGTGATAATACTACTATTGTGATATGAAGAAACAAAGTTTGTGCAATATGTGAGATCATTGAATCATAACATCGATAAACATTTTTTCAGCCCATCGCCATCCTGGGAGCTCCGAACCCCACCACAAGGTTAAGAGCCTTAAGGCCACCAACTAAGCTAGGACGGCAAGTGATATATAGTGAAACAAATTTAACGTGAATGTACAAATGAAAGCACTATTTGTACATACTTTCAAATATATGAATCGTGGAGACTATACATAGTACGATTCTTTATGCCCAATATTAGCTTGATTAGAGTGGCAACTACAGCACGGATGTGACCTTTTAGATCTCCAAGTCCCTATAGGATATCCAATTGAGTTCAACCTAAAAGCTCTACAATTTCAACTTGATCCTTATTTAGATCAATACACAGTTCTAATTGCCCCACACCTCGTGTTTTTGTCGTGATAAACCATAATCTATAAGAAGCCTAATTATCACGATATGCTCATTATAGTCTCTGAAAGAAGGAATCTAAAGCAACCTTTCTAGTACTTTCTTTTGAAGGAATGCAACTTGACTTTAAGCAGCCTTGTAGTGCTTCCTAACCCAATTCCTAAAAGTGATTGTCTCTTAAGGCTAATGCACAATATAGGGACATATACGAGTACCTTTGTAGCCCAAATAGCATGAGCAACAGATCGTAATCTCGAAGAAATCCAAGCTGAGATTAGCATTCTTTTTGTACCGCTTGGGAGGAGACCAACTTGGCAAGAGCCAACCTTTGAGTAAGGGATTCCAAGCTCAAATGTCTCGACAAGATATCAACAACGGGAATGTGTATTAAGTGTTTTAAATTAAACGCGTTTAAAAATTAAAGTTCATATCTAATCGCCATCCTGGGGAGATCAATCCATGACCACAAGGTTAAAAGCCTTGGCGCCTACCAACCGAAGCTAGAACGGCAACACACAAATGAGCAATTAAATTTTTTCCATAATTCTACTCAAATTTTATGTGATATAAGAGAGAATTAGTGATAATACTACCGTCATATGAAGAAACGTAAGTTTGTGCAATATGTGAGATCATTGAATCATAACATCGATAAACATTTTCAGCCCATCGCCATCCGGGAGCTCGGGCCGGGCCACCACAAGGTTAAGAGCCTTGCGCTTCTACCAACCGAAGCTAGGACGGCAAAGTGATATATAGTGAAAACAATTTAACGAATGTACAAATGAAAGCACTATTTGTACATACTTTCAAATATATGAATCAAAGTGGAGACTATACATAGTACGTTCTCTTTATGCCCAACATTAGCTTGATTAGAGTGGCAACTACAAAGACGGATGTGACCTTTTAGATCTCCAAGTCCCTATAGGATATCCAATTGAGTTCAACCTAAAAAGCTCTACAATTTCAACTTGATCCTTATTTAGATCAATACACGCTTCTAATTGCCCCACACTCGTTTTTTGTCGTGATAAACCATAATCTATAAGAAGCCTAATTATCATGATACTGCCATTATAGACTCAAGGAATCTAACGCATCCTTTCTAGTACTTTCCTTTGAAGGAATGCAACTTGGCTTTAAGCAGCCTTGTGGTGCTTCCTAACCCAATTCCTCTCTTAAGGCTAATGCACAACATAGGGACATATACGAGTACTTTGTAAGGAGCTAATGCACAACATAGGGACATATAATGAGTACTTTGTAAGGAGCCCAAATAGCATGAGCAGTTCAGATCGAACTCAAGAAATCCAAGCTGAGATTAGCATTCTTTTTTGTACCGCTTGCAGAGGAGACCAACTTGGCAGTAGAGCTTTTGAGTAAGGGATTCGAAGCTCAAATGTGTCTCGACAAGATATGAACAACTTGAATGTGTATTAAGTCGCTTTTAAATTAAACGTACGTAAATTAAAAAGTCCATATCTAATCGCCATCCGGGGAGACTCGGAACCACAACCACAAGGTTAAAAAGCCTTATGCTCTACCAACCGGAGCTAGAACGGCAACACACAAATGAGCAATTAAAATTTTCCATAATTCTACTCACATTTTATGTGATATAAGAGAGAATTAGTGATAATACTACTGCGGATATAGAAGAAACGTAAGTCGAAAATATGGTATCATTGAATCATAACATCGACAAACATTTTC
>JAJEKV010000799.1:0-88694 GCA_021234155.1 Isoetes taiwanensis
AATGCATCTTTGTGGGTTGATATCATTAAAAGCTGTCTGAGCTAAAATAAGTGGTTCATTTAGATGGCAGTTAAAGTGGTATTTCGATGGGGGTAATTATAAATGGTTCATTTATGGTGTTCAATAATATGGTTTTCTTTATTTTAATTATGATCGTTTAATATTGTGGTTAATGTATTTGGTTTGTTAATATTGGTATAACGTGGTGGTAATAAGATTGGGAATGATATATGATGTTATGTGGTTCTTCAAGTGCTAGATTATGATGGAAATTATTGTGATAAATTTATATGGTTAGTATTATGTTAAATGACACAAAATCACATATGTTTAATGGTCTAAAGCCTTCCATTTTTTGTACATTCAAACCATATAGGTTTTTTAATAGACTTTATAATGTGCTTAAGGTTATAGATCACTAGTGCTTTATTGTCCAACATATCTAAAAGCCTTCCAATTTTGTGCATAAACCATACAAACTTAGTAGACTTTGTAATGTAGTTAGGTTCACAGATCACTGTCATTTTATTGTCAAAGTGTTCTAAGTGGTTTATCAACACAATATAATTTATCTCTAGGCATAATAGTGGTTCTTAAGCATATAGTAGTTTCTTAGTGCAAGCCCTTTCCAGGCTTATTTTAAGCGTGAATAGTCTTTACTTTTTGGTATTGCAGGATAAATCAAAGGAGCTCCAAGTTTGAACCTTGGTTGAACCATTGTCCCACTTATTTAAATAGAAAAATAACTTCTAAATAGCACAATAGCCACTTCAAAAAATCACTTTTGGCTTTAATGCTCCCTACAAGCATTCTTTGTCTAGCTCCACAGAATCTCCTACACTTAACAAAAGGGTTCGGTTAATGCTCTTTACCAAGCATTCGTTGTCTAGCTCTACCAAAATCTCCACTGCATAACAAGGGTTCAGTTAAGAATGCGGTTTTTGATATAGCCCTTGTCGTAGTTTGGTTTGACCATGAAAAGAATGCTCAAATGCTAACAATACAGCTAATTAGAAGAATAAGACATCGCAGACTCAAAACGCGGGGATATATCAACCCAGCTACCGCAAGCGATTCTTTGTGAGGGGAAATAAATAAATAGAGCCCATCATAGCATCGTTCTCAGGAATCATCGACATGCATATAAGTAGCCCATAAGTATGAGCAAAATGATTAAAGTAAAAGAGTAGGAAGTATCAAATGGATTGTATACTGGTGGTAATCAAAGAGGAATGCCAGCCATCAAACACAAAAGGCGGGGAGTTTAAGATCATGGGACTGGGACCGTCGGACTGGCTCTCTTACAAATCAAAATAGAACATGGGTTTGAAAGGAATATACATTTGAATGTACAGGGCCGAATATGCGAGACATCGCCATGGCTATCAAAAGTGAAGAACACGCATATGAGAATGTTAGTCTAGGAATAATCAAGGAATAACCTATTTATTAAAATCTAATATTAGAGATTAGTTGGAGCTTATACGCCGCCACTTATGCTACTCCATATCTAGAACTTTGGATCTTTGGCATTTGAAATGCACAATTCGCGGATCTATAAACTCACCGGTGAGCATACATAATCCTGCTCACGGGTTGGCAAAATTGGAGCATTATTAAAACGGTTATAAGGCGAATGGTGCTTTCAGCATTGTCGCGGTGTTGTGGCTTTCTCATTAGCGTAAGTTCTTCTTTGGTAGGTAAGGAGGAAGGGCTTGCGGGGCGCTTGAGTTGAAGCGCGGTTGAAGAAGATGATTTGTTGCCACAAAAGGGGGATTTAAGCGGTCTTTGTTCAGCAGCAGCAATTTATATTGCGAAGAGACTCTAGCGGATGGATTGAATGGAAAGAAAATGTTGCTTATTTCGTTATAGCTGCTTTAGGAATGGGAAGTCGTTTATGGTCGATACCCAATGCTTGGATCAATGAATTTTCAGATTTTACCGCTTGAGAAAAACTTTAAATAGCTAGCGGACATTTGTTTTGCTTTAGCCGAAGGAATTTTTGTGGCAAAATGGTTCGTTTCGCCAAAAACGAAACCCTCGATGCGGCGGGTCTCGTCCATGGCCTCGAAAGCGTTTGGCAAAAATTTAAAGCAACCGGGCGTGCGTCCAGATAGTGCAGGGTTGCATGGGGCATTAATACCCTTAAAAATTCTCGGCCGCCCTGCGACTTCTTTGCGTTCGGTGGCCATACTTCTCGAATTTTACGGCATAATGCTACAAAATATCTAATACATAAAAAGGAAGCATCGCCAAGATTTGCCGGAAAGAAGCTTCCACTTGGGATTTGTGAAAAGCTTTTTTGATCGGGGATAATAACCTCTCTTCTATTCAATGGCCGTAGGCTTACAAATAAACCAAATACAATTGTTCGAAAAAATGTACAAGCATGCAAGGAGAGAACACCGGTATGGAACCGCCATAGCGGAAGACTCTAGGCTCACATTGTCGGTGTTTTGCAAGGAAAATGAATCGGTGGGGTTGCTTTAGTGAAAAAAATCATTAGATGAGACACAAAATAAAGCCAATCCATGGTCATCGGTATTACATGATTGGTTTCAATAGCGAATTCTTGTCTTTTTAGATTATTCATGTGCTCCACAATCTGAAATAAGGTTTCCACAATGGTTTTTCATTATTGAGGGGCTCATTTGAATTAATTCCCAAGGTGAACGTATGAATCCCCTTGGTCTTTCTTATATATGCCAAAAGCAATGTGGCGAAGGAAGGTATGTGAGAACTAGACATAGTAAAATCACTACAATTACACTTGGGATATACGTTGAAGAAAGTATTTTTGATCGCGCCAATTTTGCGGGTATGAATCTTCATAGAGTAACCTATTCTTCAACAATAATTGCATAACGGGCATAAACAATCAGAATCGAGAAGGAAATTAATAAACAAGCATGATCAAAAGCGAACTATTTTTCAAAAATATGCGCATTGATCCATTTTAAAACCTTATGCCTCTGCCTTCTTCATTGCATCACATGCATGTGTTACTCAAGATAACATGCATTATAAATATACTATGTGGAAGAGCAAATTTCTTTGCTTAGGGACCATACTCTTTCCTTTGTGTAGCAATCAATTGGACCGGGATGGAATTAAACCTCTCAAGAAAAATACCTCGAGGAAAAATTTGCATGACAGCCTTTCACCTACCTTTAGCTATCTTTGATGCAAAGGCGATTTTCTTTTTACAATGCGCATTCTATGTCCTTTGGTTGGGATCAAGACCAACTTTGTAGGTATGAATCTTCATAGAGTAACCTATTCTTCCCATCTTTGGTTTGAAAGGGCATAAAGCTCCTCCTCTCACGGTAATATAAACAATCAAGGACTAGAAGGAAATGAATAAACAAGCATGATCAAAAGCGAGAACTATTTTTAAAATATATGCGCATTGATCCATTTAAGAGCTTACCATACGCCCTCTTCATTGCTTCACACATGCATCGTTACTCAAGATAACATGCATTGCAAATATGCTATGTGAAGGAGCAAATTTGTATGCTTAGGGATCATAATCTTTCAACGTATGTAGCAATCAATTGGACCGGGATGGAATTAAACCTCTCCAAAAGAAAAATACCTCGTGAAGTTACAGCGGCGGCCTTGCACCTATCTTTAGCTATCTTGAATGCAAAAGGCGATTCTTATTCTGATCGCCTTCTATGTCCAGCACTTGAGATCAAGACCAACTTCGGTCATGGCGAGCCAAATCGGTCATAGCCATAGCCGAAACATATCGCCTTGATTTTTGGGAGCAGGAAAACTTTAGGGTGAGGGGCATTTCGGTGCGTTTAGGGTCAAGGGTATATCCTAATCATTCCTAGCATTATATATCACAAGGCCAAAAATGAAAAGGCCACATTAGGCAGTCAAAAGAATTAGGGTTGGGCTCGACCAGTCGAGGCTTTTCTTTGAAGGTAAGAAAGGGATAGGTGTGAGGTGTATTTATCACGGGTCTTGGACTTTGAGCGTAGAAAATGTGAGGGGTTGATCTTTGTTTTGTATAAGAGAACCCCTTTTGGGCAATATTTTTGGGTCGGAAGCCATGCCATTGCGGGGCGCGGGCGTGGGTGAAAGACCAGAATGTGCCAAAAGGCAATAACGTGGATGCAACTTGGGTTTGCGTTGCACCCTGAACTCCGAGGAATGCAGGGTAAAATCTTTAGAAGGAAGGAAGGAAGGAAGTTTATTTTAACGTCCACGGAGGCGGAGGCCTGAGGCTGACTTGGGAAACGGGCAAAAAGCCAAGAAACTAACACAAAAACAAACAATGTAGCTATGCAGTAGAACCCTACTCACAGGGATGAAAAAAAACCCCCACTTGGGAGGAAAAACCCTAGCAGTAGGCTCTCAAATACCATACCCGGAAGAGCAAGTCGGCCCGGCGATCTGCGAGGATGTAAGCTCCCGGTCGCGCTACCATAGGTGATCACGATGGCGATGTAGCGGTGTGTGAGGAGCATCTAAAATCGTTGTACCATGCGCCGGACATGGGCATATCTTTGAGCCGTGGAGAACGGTGCTCATCCTCTATCGCACGATGCATCACAACAACGACATATCCTCTCTCCTCCACAGGGGATCCGTGCCTTCATTCACCCCAGTGACTTTGTCTGCAATTACGAAATTAATGAACCCATTCGCTATGGCTGACAATAGCTCTCCGTTTCTTCCACCGAGATGTGGTAACAGATGGGGATTCCATGCTCGGGATTAATCTACGGCGTGATAGTGCTCGTCTTGGGCTTTGCGGGAAGTGAAAATACCTGAGGTGGCGCTAGCAGCGTCCGATTGCCCATTAATGGGGAATGGGGTGCCATTTGATGCAATCCGCCGGAACACCTCCTAAACCATCACCCGTGCTGAAATTGCCCGCCCTCGCCGGTATTTGGGAGACCTGGCGTTGCTTTCTTCCGCGACTTTTTATTGGGAACAGCGATGCTCATCCATCCCATCCACCTTATGGCCAGATACGCGCGCGAGAATCTTGTAAAGGCGAACCGATCTCATACAACAAAATCGTCGACCGGGTTCGCTTCGCCAAGCTATAGGTCAAAGAAAGCTGCGCGCCTTTCAACCTATCCCACATTATTTTTGCTTCCTTTGGGCCCGACCTCCACCCATATAGCGGCACCGGCTCAGCAAAATAAGCAGATTGTCTCGCCCGATCCGCAGGTCTCAACCGCGGGTGCACGCGCCGCCGGCAACTTTGACTGCAGCGGCTCTTCTCTCCACACACTCATCCGTGACGGTGAAATATTCCAGATGGCGAAGCTCGCACCATCTCCCACTTCTGACCACGCCGAAATAGAACTGGGGATGAGGGGTGTTGAAGAACGAGGGATCGCCCGAAGCAGTTTTGTGCAAGTTCCACTTTGTCATTTCCGGTTGCCCTGAGAACCGAGGGCGTCAAATCTTCTTTGCATCTTGCTGGCCCGTGTGAGCTAACAAAGCTACATCATCAGCATATAATGGCAGCTCCACCGAAGATCGCATGAATAGCGTTACCCGGCTCCCCCATGAATTGCTGCATCCCGTCTCAATATCAATACCACAACCGTTGGGGAACAGCAGGCAGCCATACTCCATAAGGTGCTAGCAGCTACGTAGATCCTCATAAAGGCGGTCGGCCTCGATCCCATCATAAAGTGGTGCGCCACGATTGCGCAACTCATTGGAACTTCGCCAATTCTTGCAACCTCTTGCCCGCGGGTAATGATACTGCGGGGCGGGTAAATGTCAGATCTTAAAATCTGCAAGCGACAATACAAGTCTTGTAAACTCATTTAGGCACTCCATCAGCACTCTCGCAGAAGTTGAAGTATGGTGATTAAATTGGGTGGTGGTGACACCGCGACGTGCGCGCGCCACCAGGCCGCGGTAAGTTCTTCCTCACCACCCACGCGGGGCTTTGCCAAACCGTGAGCGCCACCATATCGTAAAGGTGGTGGCGGAAACCGCCATCGATATTACCGGCTTTTGTGAACGAGGAACCTTGCCTGACCATCCGCTCACGGAATTCCCTGCGGCTGGGGCACGGTTAATGATCAGCGGTGGGGGCTACGGATGGGCCACCCGTTTCAACGGCTGGGCGCAGGCCCACGTAAAATCCTTTGCCTTGCCGTTAGCTGGGATGCGAGACTGTTTGGAACATCCTCGGCGTGGCTGCCACGGCACCTCTCTACGATCAGGGACCACGGCATTGAAAGCTCCGGCCCCGGGTCATATATCACCCATTTTAAGCGGTGCATCCATTTCTCCGCCCGTACGACCACGAGCTTCTTATATAACACCTTAACGCCGAAAAGCTTTTGGCTCTGCCATGAAGCATAATCAAAAGCGGCGTCACGGTTGCCATGTATCTCCCTTCGCGGCTTTTAGGGCTTTATAGTCTTGAGGGCTGTGGCGCGAAAGGTAATGGATCTATGACCAGCGGCCCCAGCTCTTTAAGCGATGGTATCAAACCAGGTTCTGCCAGGAAAATCGCGGTGTCCTCTTGGAGGGCCTTCCTTTACTGAAACCTCGGCCGGTTGCAGCGTGCCTCACCGACCATGCATGCGGTGTTAGAAGCTATCGAAACAATTCACGCCGTGCGGTTATAAATGCCGCCGCGATGAGCGGGTTGCGCTGATACCTTGCTTCGCGGTGTCTGGCTAATAAGGTGCTTCCCCGGAACCGGTGACATAAAAGGCCAGAGTGATCGACAAAAGCCTCCTCGTACGTGCTTGTGCCGATGGAGGTGTAACCATGTCAGAATCTTTTATCAGGGCGCGAGGTAATCAACACACTAAGCTCCCCATCACACTTTATCCTCACGCGGTAGCTTTACGAGGGTGGTAGCCATGGCTGCATATTACAAATACCATATCAAAAACACAGCGAGGCGGACCGAAGTACGCCAAATCGAATCTAGCGCTTTCATATCACGGGGTGCGATGTATTACGGTCGCCCGGTATTCTCCCAAAACAGCGGATCATTATCGTCACCTTGGAAGGTCCTTAGGCACACTATTTCGCGGCAAATGCAGGCATTTGAAATCTCAGCAAAACACTTGTCCACCGTTATGGGTCTATGTCATCATCACGGTTCCCTACTCGGCATCGGACATCCGTGTCATCATATTACACAGGCAGGAGCCGACTGCGCGGGAATGTAGCGGTATAAAGAAAACGAACAGGACATGACGGGGCTCTAATACCGTACCCACATGTGGCGGTTTAAAGCTTGTCGGACTTACGGTGTGATCTTGCATGCTAAAGGCATCCTAAAAAGAGTAGCAAACCACTCCACCCACTTTGCATTACGCCATGGCGTGCGCCATGGCGCTCATTAGCAGTAGAATCTTTGATGTCCTCGAATGTCGGCAATCGATGCGCCACATGCCTCTCCTGCGGGGAAGGCGATGTCCCATGTCTGTCGCGATCCCATTCAAGCCACTGCCCATACGCCCGCGGGAAGCCCTACAATTCCGGGGATCAATCGAACACTTTTTCCCTATCTTTGTGCGGTACAGGATATTCCATCCCGGTGCGAGGCGGCTGTGAGTTGAACTCTTCAGGCGGCACATCCGGGACCACGAATGGATGTCTTCACTGATTATTGAAATAATCGCCCTCTCCACAGCACTTTGGCGATGCTTGGACGCTCGCCCTGCTGTGTGTTGCTTTGCTTTCTCTTTGTCCCTCATAGCTGTCGACGAGGCACATATACCTTCATCTTGCCATTAACCAAACCGGTGACCCCTCCGACAGCCGAGATCTCTCTTATCTTGACCAACTCTTTGGCTTCTTTTTCCCGTTGTTGCAAATTGGCGTGAGATCCACATCCGGTATATGGGCGTTGCCTTTCAAGGCGGTGGTTGCGTTGCTTTAACCAAGATTTTGCCTCCCAATCCAAGGCGCAAAACAAGGGATGGCGGTGGGGAATAAGGTAAAAATCTTGAGAACTAGGATTAGAAGCAAGGTAATTTCAAGAGCCCATGCTTGTTGTTGAGCTTAATAGAAGTTTGTGGAAAGAACTTAGCGGATGGCACAATGCCATTGGCGGATCTGCAAGATGCAACCTAAGTTGCATTTACGGGTGTTGGAAGGCCAAGTCTCACCATCATAACCTTGTCTCTTGGTGCTATTACAGGTCCCATCACATAAAAATTAGCTCGTCTAAATTCGATTATGTATTAGTAGTGTAAGCAAGCAACACTGCCATTTAAAGAATAGATGTTGAAGAATAGTTCTCAAACTTGATAAATGGGAGATTTTAAACTGATAGTTTAACGCATTTTAATGCAATCATCTTGCATGACATTTATAGTATCTTAAATGTCTTATTCTTGATATAGAAATCAATATGCAATAAAAATCATAACCATCATCTACAATCGAACTCAAACATGCTTCAAGTAAAACCACTAGTAAATAACTTAATTGGTCATTAACAGTGTAGAGGAGTAAGTTTTCTATAACAATGATATAACCAAGTAAAGAAGTCAAAAGCTCCAATCATATGCACTGGCTATTGAAGCATACCTTCCTATTGGTTCTTATAATGTTATCCAATAGTACTTATAGCAAAATAGAATTCGTAATATCACTATTACTGTCTGTGCCCTTGAAACATCGAATAGCATTATCCATTCATCAGCGATTCCAATATCGGACAAAAATGAAAAAGGTCATAGCATAAATGTTATATATCTTATTTGTTGGTGTTTGTTGGTGTTGATGTTGGTCTCTGTTGCCCCCAAAGGGCAACATACTAATTATTTGGTCTATGCTTGAAGACTAGGTCAACTATTGGAAGAATTTGTTAGCTAACATTGATGTGAAAGCCAAGCAAAAGAGGCTTATCTTCAAGGTCAACACAAAGCATTCAAGGTCAAACTCCATAAAAGGTACTTTATTTGTGGACCAAACATTTGGTCAAAATCATGTTCTAGAAGACTCTGGGCTCCAAAGTTTAAAAGATACTCATTTGAAGATTGGAAGTTAGAGTTTGGAAGATCCCTTGGTATTTGGTTTCAAGATTCTAGCCATTTCTTTCCTCCTCACATCCATATCCCATTTTTATTCTCTATTGTGTCTATTTGGCCCTAAACTTGCCATTAGAATTTTTGCCTAGCAATTTTGTTCTCCACATTCATATTCCATCTTTATTCTCCTTTATGTTTACATTACCCAGAACTTACCTTTGAATGTTTTTGCTTATTCATTTTCTTCCTACATTCATATTCCACTTTTATTCTCTCTTGTGCTTATATTGTCCAAACTCACCTTTGGGAGTTCTTTTGCGTAGCCATTTCAACTTTTATTCCTATGTGCCACCATTAGTCATTTAATTCCATACTCCATGCTTCATTCACTATATTTTCGTGTTTCGCCATGTTCGTACGTGTCTCCATGATCCACCTATGTCCTTGTATCTGGCTTAAAGATGCCTTACAAAAATTTCATACTCTTCTTAGTAACAAAGCATGGAAATTATTTTATTTTATTTTAATACTCTTCATACTCTTTCCATGGCAAAATAGCAAAGCCTTGAAATTATTTTATGAGAAAAAACATCAAAACCATAGTGGAGACTTTTCAAGACGCAAAATAAGGAATATTCGTGGTTTATACTGGAATAAATACGGGCACTGTATCACGGAGTTGCTCGAAAATACTGCTGAATGAACCCTAAATCTAGAAACATGCTCTGGTCGTGCTGGACTTGGATCCTTAATCCCTAGGACCTACCTATTCTTAGATTCTCACGCATAAGGAGTCTGTCAAGCCATAAATCACGCCGTAAGATGCCAAGAACCTTAAAAATTGAAACTATATACCAAGGACGGATCGCAGAAACTTTTGAAGGCCCAGACGAGCTCAAGATCTTACTATTTTACTTGCAGAACAAGATTAGAAGACCTTTGAAACTCTTGTGAACTCCTCAGTTAAATTTGTAAAAGATCTTATTGATATTTGTCTCCTTATGATAGTTTATGACCTATAAATGATTTTTAATGTGTTTGAGATATGGATTACATTCATGATCGATATAGCTCTGATTGGTCCTCTTTGTCGTTCCTTAAACAATCTTACTATACACCTTATTGGCTTCTTTGCTACCTATAATACCTTAAGTGATCTGGAGGTTCTAACTGCAACTTGAGCATTGTTTCAAGTTGGCTTCTTGTGTTTGACTCTTAAAGCTAGTTAAGGGTCAACAGTCTCCGAGGGCATTCAAAACCAATTCAATTCAATTCAATTCTTATCTTATTGTGACCTATTTTCATGCCATAGCCTAGATCCCATGGCTATGTAGGTCCATGAAGGTAATAAATACAATAATTGTATGGATCCTCTTAAGTTGGAAGGAGGAGATATATATGTCCGCATTCTAATCACCTTTGCATTAGGACATCTTTCTCTAAGGCCATGATGCAACTTCTAGGATACATGAGCAACTTCAAAAATTCCATAAATCCCTGGCTGCTTCCAACAAGAGAAGTTCCAACAAGAAGTCATAAATCCACTCTATTTTCATCTTTCCAAATGAAAGACAAAAGGCACCTGAATATTTTAGGTTTACGGCTTGGTCTGCTAATGTTGACAGCTATCTAAGAAGCTTGAATTACAAAACCAGTAGCAAGTTGATCAACGTCAATGAAGTTTATGCCATAAAGGGCAATAGAAAACTAGCATGAAAAACCACCGTGGCATTCAAATTGGTCTAAAAGACCATGCCATAAACTCCTTCAACTTTGTGATAATAAAAAACCAACATAAAAAACCATCCAAATTTAAAGTTGTGTTGAAAACCCATGTTATAAACCACTATAGATTTAATAAACCATAATGCATTGGAAAACCAACAGAGA
The DNA here is from genome assembly GCA_021234155.1 of Isoetes taiwanensis. Taxonomy (NCBI): domain Eukaryota; kingdom Viridiplantae; phylum Streptophyta; class Lycopodiopsida; order Isoetales; family Isoetaceae; genus Isoetes; species Isoetes taiwanensis. Next base: position 10,878 of record JAJEKV010000799.1, read on the forward strand.
TGACAATTGTTCATGCTAGAAACCATGTAGTAAACTAATATAGGTTTTAATAAACCACACTATAATAAGAAACCAACATGAATAACCATGTAATAGATATGAAAACCACTATGTTATATGGTTTTTGTTAACGATGATTTTTTTAGCATAAAAAACCACATCTATAGTGGTTCTTCAATGGTTTGTTATGATGGTTAAATTTTTGGGTGCCTTGTGTGTTGGATATCCTTGGTCTCAAATTTCTGCAATTCTGCAAACACTAAGTCAGTAGACCTTTGACAACATCAGTAAACATTAGTTAAGGCACTTGTTTGCGGCGAATCTATATTGTTTGCGTGAACAATATCAAACTGGTGAGTTGACAACCATTCAAGAGGTCACCGCAGGGCTTTTACTCTCTTTTCGATGTTCTGTTTATATATATCTAAAAGTGCCCTAAAATGAGCGGCGACCTCATCGAGGGGCACTTTGGCTCTAATAAAAGGACAAGCAAAAAGACTAAACCCGACCAGGATGAAAGAGACACACGAGTACAAGCATCGAGACTTCCCAAAACTTGCTTTCACCCCTCTTTGGACTTACTTGTGTCTATTGGTTCTTGTGGTACCACTCGAACACAAAGGCCAAAAGCCATGTCTCGATCATAATGTGGGCTGGCAGGGGCTGCAAGCGGGTTCTAAGTGTCATGCAAAACAAATTCAAAATCAATAGGGTCTTTTAGGCGAGGGTTAAACATGATAATATTTAGCTCAAATGGTGTGATAGATATGGAATGTGATCTTGGTTGCGTGCTATATCTGGCAACATTTTACCCTCCCATTTCGGACAACGTCCACAAAATGGACAACCTTCATCACCCTCTTCTTACGCCTCGGGAAGCATTGGAAGTCTGCGGGATCTAAAGGAGTGTCATGACCACTACGCTTCGAAAAAAATCTCAAATCTTTGCATTGAAGGTAGCGGCTCCGGTGATAAAGTCTTCACATGCCTTTAGCTCAATTTCAGGTTTACGCTAATTCCTTATTTAATTGTTTTCAGCCGGGCAACACTATACCATTTAGCTCTTCATCTTTGGTTAAACTTTGGCAGAACACCCTCAACGCTTTCGGTTTTGTTTGTCATGATTGATTGCCATCTGTACCAAATCAGCTCTAATTTCGATGCTTTATGCTCCATCAACTCAAATCTTTCTTTTGATATCATTTTTTCCTATCCTCGTTTGCTTGCAATCGTTGCTTTGCATCTATCAAACCTAGCGATGTTGCGGTAGCCATTCCTTCACAAGTGCACCATAGTCGCAAAACAAAACACTACATATATGTGGGTCTCTAACATAGTATACCACTTGTCTTGATGGAAAACCACAATCACACACCACACAACACAAGATAGTCTCTACACCACCACATACCACACACCACACAACATCAAGACACACGACACAACACGCCTGTGGTGGTGGTGGTGGTGGTGTGTGTGGTGCAAATGGGGTGGTGGTGGTGGTGGTGTGTGTGGTGGTGGTGAGGGTGTGGTGGTGGGGTTTGGTGGTGGTGGTGGTGGGGTGTGTGGTGGTGGTGGGTGTGGTGGTGGTGGGAGTGGTGTGGGACATGGTGGAGTGTGGTGATGGGGGTGTGGTGGTAGGGTGTGGTGTGGTGGTGGTGGGAGTGTGGGGTGTGGTGGTGGGGTGTGGTGTGGTTGTGATGGAGTGTGGTGGTGGTGGATTGTGGTGTGGGACATGGTGGAGTCGGTGGTGTGGTGTGGTGGTGGTGGAGGGTGTGGTGGTGGTGGAGTGTGGTGGTGGTGGAGGAGTGTGGTGATAGTGGTGGTGTGTGTGGTGGTGGTGGTGGAGTGTGGTGGTGGTGTGTGGTGTGGGAGTGGCGGTGGGAGATGGTAGAGTGTAGTGGTGGGGAGATGGTGGGGTGTGGTGTGGGACATGGTGGATGCCAACAACTCACCACCACCACCACACATACCTCATCTATCATTAAGCATCCATTGCATTTAAATGCCCCCACCCACGATGGCATCATAGAGACACAACATGACAATACGACCAACATGATGCAAAATGGTAGTAGACATACGATTCTTGAAGTGGATTTGATGTTACCTTTTACGTTGATAGAAACAATCTAGATCAAGCTTGAGATTTTTTCTGTTGTAACACAACTAATAATTGAACATACACCGCAATGGCATGTTTTGGTCTCGAACATTGCTCGCTTTTTCGTTTTTTGATTGTGAGTTTGATTGAATGTGTGGTCTAGAGGAACGACGGATTTTTTTCCCTATCATCTTCATCATCCCACAATCACTTTTACTATTTTCCTCCTCGTCCTGGGTTGGATTTTGCCTATGCCTTCTCTTGGGTCTAGAAGAACCGCCTCTCGCTTTCTCATCGGAGTTTTATAATAATCCAGAAGCTCTTCCACCAATGACCCTCCCCTTTATATACGGATAATAAGCCAACGCCTGGGTTCCAGAGCCATTCCACCCCATGTATGTGGCTTCCGTAATTTTTGTAAATTTGCATGAACTCTTTGTATTATTCATTGCCGGATTCTTCAACATACAAGAAAAACATATGCCTTAATTTTTCAGTTTGAACAAAACATTTGGGGAAAATACCCAGAGCCGATTTATTTGGAACTCCTGTCACCCCAAAGCTTCTTTAGATCTTCGTGGGGCACAATCTCTTGTTTGAGGAGAGATTTCATCGTGGTAACCAAGTATGCTCAATTTCGACTCCATTAGGGTTCAATCGGCAAGAAGCGGCAAAAAAACGGAGAAGAGGTGATTATTTCTTAATTCAAAAAGGTGGACAATGACGTGGCATAAAATTCAAAATAACCGACGCTCATTAATTCGCACTCCCGCAATCTCCGCTTCGGTATGCACCACCCGATTCTACCACAAAGGTGGTGCCAAAATGTGGCGTCAAAATGCACGTTTTTGATACACCACAGCATGCTTTTACCCAGAGTCCTTGATGTTCGTTCATAGTCTGGCTCCAAAATCTTATCATTTGTATAGATCTTTCTGAAATGCAAATGGCACTATCTCTAGATTTGATCTCTTCTTATTGCCGGCTACAGACTAAATATCTTTTTATCATAATTATATTTTTTTCTGGTAATTATGGGTAGCCATCCTGCATTTACATGACAGTAACAGAAACATGTTTCTTGACAAGGATCTAGATCTTTTTTTTAGTACGCTTATAGCTAAGAAACCAGTACATGATCATGGTATCTCTTGTCTCTTTCTACTCTCTCTCTCAATAGCTGGTATGTCATTTTCAGAACTTATTGTATCTTGAATATGCCTACATTTTATATGCAACTATTTCATAAGCAGAAATTTTGTTGCATTTATTATGCATTTTTATATCATGGAATAATATATTGGACATCTTTATGTGAAGGAGAAAACATGCCTTTTTTTTACATATGTAGCTTCTCTACAAAGGCATGCTCATCTGATCAGTATGATATTTAAGCACTTAATACTTCCTTTCGATTAAGATCTACTAGAATCTATTGTTAACTATAAAATAATCATCATTTTCTAAGTTTGGGATGTCTAATTATTGTTGAATTTGATGTTTGATTGTTTTAGGTCCTTGAGTCTTGACATAGCATGGTTGCCATAGCATATGAGGTGCAGCTGGTCATACAATAGTTAGGCTCACTATAAAACGCTCATGTTTTTTGTTACAATATTGCAAAGACAAATAATATGGTGAATAGTGTAACTATGGAACAATGTAGAACTCGTAATTCAGGATGGTGATATGTAGCACGTGTGCCATTAAATTATTGTAACTTCTCTCTGTGGTATTTTTTCTTTTTTAATATTCTGTACCCATTGCTAGTAATCTATCTATATCTAATACTAAAGGAGTTTTAGGATAGTCTGTGCGCAATCTTAGCCGTTGATTTTTTTATTTTATTTTGGTTCCGTCGATTTATAGTTTTGTTTCGCGGGCAGTGTGGATTAGAATTCCACTCAAACTTGAAGACGATCTGTTCTTTTGATTCTGGCGCAGGCATTTGTGGGCTGCCTTCTAAATTTTCCGTGGGCGTTGATCTGGCACATAATGCCATAAGATAAGTCAAGGTAATTTTTTTTTTCTTGGAGACCCAATTCATGAATGAAACGGGTAAACGAAAGAAGATAGAGACGTATTCACCTCTAAGCAACAATTTTGGCAAAGAAGAAATGGAAAAGCAACAAATTGATGAGGTAATCTACTTGAAGCTCTCTTTTTGTTTCACTATATACTTTCGATGGCATGCTTTAGAGATTCTATTATATACAATTTTGTCAATAATTTATTATGGGAGGACAGTTACTATATCATTCCCCTCCAAACTTCTGCATGCAATCCAATTGCATCCTGATGCAAATGACTAGACTTCTGAACATTCTAGATATTAGAAATTTTTTTTCCAGATTATTCCTCATTGGATGAGCAAGATGTTTACTTTTTGGTTTTAGTTTGAAAGGCCATGGGGCGGTTACAGAAGCAAGCTTAATGCTCCTTTGGCTATGGTTTTTTCTAAGCATTTAAATGTGCAGCCTAACCTGTGATGCCAAGATCTTCATACTTTGGCTTCTAGACAATGGCAAGCACTGGTTTAAAAATGTGAGGAGCACAAACGATGGGATGGGAAAGTTTTTGAATATTTGAATAGTCTGGATCTATCATAGATGCAATAACATAAAGCTTCTGATTCATTTGTCCTTCTCATGCACAATCTAAAGGAATGTTTCTTGACGTAATGCACCTAAATCTGCAAGTTGTTCTTGGCCATGGCCATCACAGGTTTATGTGGTTGCTCCTTGTAAGATTGCTTGCTTTAATTATAAATTTCAGTCCTACTTTTTCATTGTTACCGCAACATAAATACAAATTCCATTTTATTTTGGCAAGCTCTTCCATCCCTCCCACATTTTGCTTCTATTTCTGCGGCCATGGATATGGCAATGGCCATTGATTTTGTTACATCTATTTTGGCCCTTTGGATTTTTTTTTTTATTTCCTTATTCTTCTATTTTTTTCTTCGCAGACAGCGCGCGGGGGTTATGCATCTTCAGGACCGGAGAGTCATAATAATAGGGGGTTTTCTTTTGTGTTTTTGTACATTTTTTTCTATGGTTTCCATATGATTTGGTGATCGTATTTCGCAGGATGTACTAATGCGTACATCTATGGTTTAGACCCATGTTTGCATGGTTTTTCGTGCCATCCATTTATATTATTTACTAGAAACGTGTGCCCGGCGATGCCGGGCATTAGTCGTGGACGTGCAGTTTGTAGGTGGAATAAGAATGTGCAATCGATTTTGTAGGCGTATTGGAGTGCCAAGTATAGAGGTTTAGGGTTTAGGCATTAGCCATGGATAGGAATAACAAAAGGCATAGTGTAATGGTAGATGTATTGGAGTGCATATAGTTTAAGGTATTGGTTTAGAGCTTGTCATGCTTTGGGCTTTTTCGGATGTATTTTTTGCATTAAATTTTGAACATTTCATGCACATAGAGCCTTTTGGGTATATGCATTCCCTTTAGAGCCTTTTAGGCAACATTGGAAGTTTTAAGCTTAAGACCTTGGGCCAATAATAACAATAAACGCTTCAAACATTGTATCAACATAAAGGTATTTAAAATACCTTAGCATGAAACATGAAATTTGAAGGTTATAAAAGCATGTGCCACTTTCAACTATGTATCAGGAAAAGGGATGCTCAATGTTGAGAAGGGAAAGAGATGTCTCTTTGTAAGTCGCTTGGAAAATGTTAGTAAATAGTTGTGAATGTTAGTTCTGCGAGGTTGCTGAGATGCCAAATGGCAAGACCAGGTTGCCTTGATACTGGGGATCGTGTTGGTGAAACCAACTTGATGATAGTCATTTCATAGAATTTAGCTATATGACTCCTGCTTTTAATGTTGTCAAATGTAAATATTCCAAAAGCAGAAGCAACCTGGCCTTGCAAGATCATGATATAAATAGAAGATGATTGATTACATGTTCCACATTTTTTTTTGTGAAAAATGCACTCAATTTACTCCTTGTGCTAAAGCATACATGATGTTGTTTGCTCTCATGTTTGCAATTAACTCTTATTACTGGCTCCCACTTTACAACTAAATGCCATATATTAAAAGCTCAAACAACGTTTGATTTTATAGTATTGATATGATATAGTTTGTTCAATTTGTGCATTTATTGCAAGTCTACATTGCATATCATGATGCCAATCATTGTGAGTTAGGATGCGGTGTCTAACAAACGATATAGAGTATTGTCAAAGCCATTTGTATGTTGTTAGTCTTATTAATCGTAGACATTTAATAGTTGTCCATGATATATTCACTTGAGTAATACCTTAATAGCAATGAATGATCCTGGGTGTTGATATAATCACACAACTACCCAAACAATTGTCTCGCATTATAAGGCCATAAAAAAGATGCATATTAAATTATATTGCAATAGAAACCAAAGAGAATTACATGTACATATTAACTAATCGCAGATTCTAGTCCGCTAAATTAGGGCCCAAAGAAGCAAATCCGCCAAGGGAAAAACAGAGACTCAAGATATGTGCAACCTTGGCATGAGATAGCAACCTACCAACATAATGCAAATTACCCACCAATTAAGCTTTAAAATCCTACCCAGCCGCCATAAGATATAATAATAAAGCCTGCTTTTTGCAAGGCGGAAGACACTTAGCATTTGTGCAAGGCAAAGTCTAAACAAATATTTTGAAAACTTACCAAGTATAACCGGTAGCATCTGGCGATGGAAAGAGATAATCAAAGATGGGTGCAGATTTCCCCCACGATCATAGCCTAGCAGAGTTTCGCCATCATCGCCAATGCAAAGACACAAAGACATGCAAAAATAAAATTGAAGGCTTCACACCTCAACTTTAAAAGCCGACCCACAAATACCGCATCGAGACATTATCCGCCCTTTTTTTGGGGCAGTGGCCTTTCTTTAAGAACCGCTATTACAAGAAAGAGTTGCGAAGAAAAACCTTAATCATGCATTGCAATATCAAGGTAGCCCAAAAATCTTACGTTTTTCAACCGTGGCAAGCTTCATACATTTTATTACATCTCGATTTAGTATTTCATGAAATTTGATGGTCATGGCATCCGCAATTTACATACCACTCTTCACCATTCTGCAATAAAGAGGCACAAAGTAATGCCACTAATTATAAGTAAATAAAAGAGTCTTTCACTGAGCTAGAAATGCAAACTTTGCATCAAAAACAATGTTAGAGTAGCTTCAAAATGACACGATTGAAAGCTCGAAGCTGGAGTTCTTGGGGATTGGCCTCAAGCAGAATACTCTGTTTTGCATCACTAACCTAACCGAGATATTAAAACTTAGAATTTACAAACTGTGTTTCATATGCAGGTTGCTATAAACAGATACAGGAAGCAGATAACCTGTGATGTGGGGCCCTATTGCAGACTCGTCTAGCATTTTGCAGAAGAGGCCAAATGCGAAACTGAAACAAATTCGAAAATGGTATGGTAAGAAATTAGAAAGAAGAATCAAAATGCAACTACAAAAAGACGAAACTCGAAATGCTACACACCTCTCTGTAAAAATGGACACTATAAAGAACTATAAATTACTACCCATTTGTCCTTTGTTTCACCACTCACCAATGTAGAGCATCAAGCTGTCTTGTGACCTTCAGCTTGTGACATGTGCAAGGGTATAGCTGTGATGATCAAAATCTTTGAAATAAGTTCCAGCAGTAACAAGTGGCATCTGCATATGATTACAATGATGAAATGATGGAAGTCTCATTGGCTTGTATGGAATAAAGGGAACAGGTAGCAAAAGAAACTTCAAATCGTAAGCTATATGGATGGATGTACCTTACAACAATGAGCTGTTGTTGCAACATACCATAACCTGCAGCACACAAATATCTTTAGAAAACGTGCTTTAAAATTTAAGAGTGTCAATCAACGACATGTTTCTATGCCTGCAACATATAAGAAACAGTATATTTCCAAGAACCAGCATACTGCCAGCAACCTATTCATTTCCACTCCACCATTCAATAGCTGAAAAACCATGAGCTCAAAGAGTCTACCCCTGGTCTAACCTGAAAGGCATGCTTAGTCAATGATCTGGTTACATGCTTACCTGATGCTTCATTTTATTAAGGTTTTACTATAAGCCCCTAATAGCATAACAGGAAAAAACCATAAATCTATCATCGCCATTCATTGGGGTTACAGTGAGCGAAAATGCCAGTTTATGTCTATCCAAGCTCTAACCATGTCTTTCCAAGTTACATGTCTAAGATGTGATTTCAAGCCTTAAAGGCCCGCGACAGATAATGTGGTAGTTTATGACATGGTAGTTTTTGCAAAAGGCTGTAGAAATTCAGATCTGCAAAAGAGAGCTCAAATTTGCATCACAAAAAACAAAGATAATTTTCAATGCATAATGTCACTTTATATATGAAAGCATTGAACCTTACAAAGATGATTACAATTGCATAACCAAAACATTTTCAAGCATAACCTGACATATCACTGAGACCTTAGCTTCAAACTCAAAATGGCAATAAGAAATACCTTACCTATAATTTTGCAAAGCTCCAAGCTGTAGAAATGCAGGTCCGCAAAATAGAGAGGCAGGGGAGAACAAAGAACGATCCCAAGTTACTAATTCACGATACCGCCAGTTAAGCGAGTCGCTAGATTCGCTAAGTATTCGCTTTACCAAATATAGCTAAGATGTAATGGTTGTTGCTTACATCAACCGTGGAATTGGCAAAACAATGAGGCTAAAAACAACGCTTATATCAAGCATCAAGACATGATAGGTACCTATCCAAAAAGATCAGTGCCTTATAGCAGACGATCTACTCTCCCTTTTCTGCATAGATGCAAAAGAACCGTCATGTGCTCGCTTTCAGGCTGCGCTACCGCTTCCGCCACTTTGAAGTCCCATCTAGCAAGGATAACAAATTCAATTTTAAGCAAAACCTGAAAGAATTCAAGGGCCTAAGACTTCTATCACCGCTTAACCAGGGCCTCTTGGATCAGCCTGCATTCGGGCAAATATACATAGAAACCTATGCCAAGAATGCCAATGATCCCGCAGGGAAAAATGCACAAATCAATAGCAAATATTTATGTGCAAACGATCATAGAAACTTCTCTTGCAGAGTGTGGCTTATAAAGGCGGCACAGATCCGCCACCCAATCTATCCGCAGGTTTGCTTCCGGTGCCACTTTCGAAGCCGGGTGGCTTCTCTCCCGACCGTGAATTTTTAAACCCACATCTAAACCTGGCCCTTTAGAACCGCGAATTGAGTGGAAGCCGGATCACCCTTTTGCACCATATGGGGAAAAATAAACACTCTAACTCCAAATGACGGATCTCAAAAAGAAAGCAAATAGCAAAATGGGTTATGGGGAGGACTTCCAGCCTACAAAACAAATAAGATGCGAGGATTTAGAGTGTCAGGGTCTACTTGCTCCAACGATGGCCCTAGAGAAAGATCTGATGCTCGATTCAAAAATAACTCAGAGGCGTTTTCAAATCTAGCATCCCAGAAGGGGCAGGGGAACGCAGAGCTCGCTCGTCCATCCTTCCGGTTGCCATAGCCATGGAAAGACGCAATGAAAGCACGATGCCCAAAATACTCCCGCAAAATACTCCCACAAGGGGCAAAGGGAACGCCGCATGCGTCTGCACTGCGGCGTTCCTGGCACAAATACCAACACCTTACCATTTTAAAAAAGAAGATATTATTGGCCAAGATTGAGTTCTTAATTTAGGGCTTACAATAAAAGACCCTATTTCATGCCATTTTCCTGGTGTATTTTTCCTAGAATCCAAGGCTACATATCGAGCTCATGTGTTCTACAGTTTTTATGTAGTTCGAATCTATCGATTCTTTGCACTCTGGCCAATACAGCAACAAAGCCGATATGCATGTGCTCCTATGCTATGTGGTTGAGAAAACGGCCGCGATGTTACAGAATGGAAGGGATTATCCATCTGCTATGGCTGCAAGCAAAGGCGGTAAGTGTGGTTAGATCCTGAAGAGAATCGTAATCCTATTGTGCAGGCCATAACCTCATCGGATGCTACAATTTTCGCTAGCTTTCTAACAAGGGTCCTTCTTATTCTCAGAAGCCATAATCTCATGTCCCTTCTACCATAATGCCAGGCAGCTTGGGTTCTTTAGGGATTTCAAAACAGAAACTGACACAAAGAATGAAAATTTAGAAGCAGCAGAGCACCCTTATATAAGGTATATATTATATTTGAATCTACAAATGCAATGAATCAAATCAAGGATTCACATGCGATTATTCCTTGTTTTTGTTGATACTGGAGACGTTATGAAAAAAGAACAACGGTAACCCTAAGAAAGCAGCCCTAAGTTTTGATGTCAACAGGTGCGGCTGGATGAACAGAGGGCATGGCGGGCAAGCCAATAGGAGGCTGGATTTGTGTTTGGAAATCTCATTTTGATGCTTATGCTTCATTGTTCCATCTTTTATTTTTTCTTTGGTTTACAGATAATGAAAATATTCTGTTTGTGTTTGCTTTTGATGATCGATGCTAACTGCGGTTTGCAGGACTGACTAGCTACCCGGACCAACATCTGCATCTTGTGCACCCAGTTGGGCATCGAATATAAAATATTACTTCTGCTCAACACAATTGCATTAAAACAGATAAGTGTATTAAAACAGCAAGGGTCTTGGCTTCTTATTACCAAGAAATATCTAGCAGACAAGCCCAACCCTAAAATAATTGAATAGGCTGTTATAAAAAAAACATAGATTTAAGATAAAAAATAATCATGTTACTTTGCTGGTTAAATTAGTTGAAGTAGCCTTATTATGACATTGAGTTATTTTGATAAAGGTTCGAGCTCCCGTATTTCATATTTTAAAACTTTAGACAAAGTTGTATGGATGCTCGATATTCTATCAAAACCTTAGGCAAACTCGTATTTTATATTTCAAATTCATAGGTGCTCCCAATCATAAATGACCATAAGCAAAATGAGAGGTGCTCAGAGGCTCCAACATACGGTCTGGGCCGTAGGATTGACGAATCCGACGGCTGTGGTAGTCCAGGGTGCACCTCGTTTAAAATATGTAGCACAATAACAGGTAATATGACAAAGTTGGAACATGCATTTATAAAGGGTTGTCATATGTTGTAAATGGTTAGTTGGTCTATAATAATAACAAATTATTTCAGATTCTAGTAGCTACTTTCTTGACCGAGGATGGTAGATATGGTACCATCATCAAGTTATTTCATCTTCAAACTTGAAAAGGCTTCTATGACACATGAAATATCCATTGCTAAACCTACAAGTTATACATGTTTCATATCTCAGTTGTGGAGCTTGTTGCACATCATCTGCATATTGCAATAGCATTATACAAGTCTCATCATTTCTGTCAAGAAAATACAAATTATATATGCCAAAGCTTCGCTGCGACTAAAGACCAGTCTAATCGACCAACAAGCGGGTAAGCAAACCGGTTGCTTCAAGCTTGCAACATAAGAAAGGCACAGAAACAACAATCCTCGAGCTCATCTTTTTTATCGACGGTAGGAACTCTACTCGAAAACCTGCCATTGACATTATTCAAAACCACTACAGATCCACAAGAAGCAAATATAACAAACCAATCGTCAAGAGGGGGTTAATCCCCCTTGAGAGCCTGTTATGGCTGATAAACAGGCGAGCCTGTTTATCTCAGCCATAAACGTGTGGAAACAAAGAAATTCCATCTCCTAAAAACATGATCGTCAACGAACTCAACGATAGTGTCATATAACTTCTCTCGGATCTAGACAAAACCTATTATAGCGTCTCCAAAGGTCGTCTTGGAAAATGCTTCAATTTCTTTCAGAGTGTTTAGGGTTTTTTAACCGTTAGGGTTGCCGCAACCTGAGACTCTGGTTCCTTCCAGCTTCGCAAAAGTGGAATTTTTTAAAGCAGGGCTGTCCTGCGTTTTCCTCGCTGGCTTGAGAAAAAACATAACTGGCATTGATCTGTCTGTCCCTAGGTATGGCAATGGCATTACTCTCAGACGCGTCCAGGGAATTTTCTCCACACTCTCTCCTTCGTCAAAGCTTTATATATATGGATGGGAGCTGCACTTCTTCATTCAATCCATTCTTGCCTTTCAAGGTTATCGGCATTTCTACTGCCTACATTCTGTGCTTATGGCGAAGTTGTTTGAATTTGGAGCTACTAGTGCAACATGGCTTATTTTTCTGGCTTTTTTTGTTCAACTTGGAATAGCAGCACGTTCTCCATTCCTACCAAAGCAAACTGATGTGAATTTTGATCAGAATTATTGGGTCAGATGGGCGAATGATCACACTAGACAATTAGATGGAGGCCAGACGTTGCAGCTGGTTCTGGATAAACAATCAGGAGCTGGTTTTGCATCTAAAGACAGATATTTATTTGGGCATATTAGCATGAAGATCAAACTAGTGCCCGGGGAATCGGCTGGAACTGTGACTGCCTTCTATGTGAGTATTCTAATCTATACACTTCCCTGTTTTCTCCATGTTTATGTTTATACCCGTGTGATTTTGTCTTTGTTTTGTTTTTTGTTCTAGAACTGAGTTGTGTGAATTCACAGATGTCCTCCGAGACCAACAACCATGATGAACTAGATTTTGAATTTCTTGGGAACACCTCAGGGCAGCCATACATTGTCCAAACCAACGTTTTTGCTAATGGAAAAGGTGATAGGGAGCAGAGAATATATCTATGGTTTGATCCTACAAAAGATTTTCACACTTATGGGTTCTTATGGAATCCTCAACAGATCATGTAAGTTCCATTCTTCAAAAGATTGTTTTTTTATGCATGTCCTTAGTTTGCCTAACTTTTGGATTGCAACTTATATGCAGATTTTATGTGGATGATGTCCCTATACGAGTATATAAAAATAACAAGGCATTTGGTGTTGATTTTCCACTCAGTCAACCAATGGGTATCTATTCCAGCCTCTGGAATGGAGATGACTGGGCCACAAGAGGTGGATTAGAGAAGATAAAATGGAATTATGCTCCATTTGTAGCATCTTACAAAGGGTTCAGCATAGACGCTTGCAAATGGAGTAGCTCGGTGGACGCATGTGCCAATGCCAAAGGAGATTGGTGGAGGCAACAGGCGTATCAGACCACTAGCTCATCTACTTCAAACAAGCTGAAATGGGTTCAAAAGAACTACATGATATATGATTATTGCAGGGATACCGCTCGCTTTTCCTCCACTAAGATGCCTCTAGAGTGTAAGCTCTGAGGGAAGAGCACCATGGTCCAACATTTTTTGCTTCTTGTATTTAAGAAGCCCGGCATTCTTTTGTAAATAACATCAATTCTTTGCTATGAGTGTACATACATACTGTTATCTGTGATGTTGTAGCACTTTTTGTTTCTAACCAATAGCTGAGTTTCATATCTCTGTGCTAATGAAGGGTATCCAAATTCTTGAAGCTTCTCTTAATTCCCTCTGGTAGATTGTCAACACCATCTGCACCAGTGTTTGTTTTTCTTTTTCATATTTTTTGCTGATTCTTATCACTCTGCCCTTTGTAGACTGCACGTATGTACTCCAACTATGCTAAAAAATTGCAATAGTTTGTAAATGGCACATTTTCTGCTCATATTCAGAATCGGAGCGGTGCCATATCAAGTATTTTTCAGCGAGGCTCTTGACTAGAAATGCAGCAGTAATGTGTATGAACTCTCTCTGTCTTAGATCAAATGCAAAAGCGTTTTAGTTATGAGGATAACCATTACAAACTTATAATACTGATTTTTATCAGATATAAGATGATAGTGCAGTGGCTGTGACAATAGTCCGGAGCCACATGCACCGCATTTGTTGTAATGTCTATGGTTGGTTGGCCCCGCATTTGTTGTAATGTTTATGGATTGGTTAAGGCCTAGATTTGTGTTTTGTGTCTAGATCTAAGATATTCTTCGATCCTCAATCGTTACGTGCTCGTTTAAAATAGCAAGATTGCAAAAATAGAGAACGTTAAAGGCTCGATTTGCTTGAGTAAGAAAGGGTAGAGCAATGGATTTGGCTAGGCCTTGGAGAATGTTTATTGAAATGTACAGTATAATCAAGATAAGCATGACAAAACAGTCCTACTCGATGGGCACGTCGATATTGGAAAATTGTTGAGCAAGGAAAATTGTTGAGCCAACACCTGTGGTCCTAGAAGATTGGAATTTGCAAGTGCTTGATCGGAAAACTCAATGCCTCACTCATAACCAATGGTTGGAAAAATAGCTGGATAAAAGGCATAGTAGGTTCGTATGCTGCTACAATTCTCAGTGTAGAAGAAAATATAACAGGATCGTATGCTGCTGGAACTGTTCCATAATGTTCTACATTTGAGGCCATGGCATTCACGACAAAAGCAGTTTTTCATGGCCTAGATGTTCCATCCAAGCTTTTCTTTGCAGCAAATATACGCTAAAAATGTGAAGATTTTAAAACTGAAAAATCCCTATTGGAAAAATGTTGGTTTCAAGATGCGTGGAGTTTTTTGGTTTAGACCTCTTGCTTGCTATGTGAACATTTGCAAGTGACTTCAAAAAATCGTTAATGATGTGGAGATATTCCATGATAAGGAGCTAATTGCATTCCGCTATAAGCACCATCGTGAATTCTGCACCAAAGCTTAAGCACCATCTTGCGGTCTCTGACTCCTAATTCATCTCTAGGTCCTCTCGCAGCTATTTGCTAAGGCCGTGCAGGATGGGATAGTGCAAGGGTTGAGTATAGAGGATGGTTCACAGGAAATTTGTAATCAGTATGCTGATGACACGTTTCTCTTTCTTGTTGTTGTTCAATCTTCAGAATGACAAAGCTTCTTTTTTTTGTATTTTCTCTTTAGCATCTGGAGTTCTTGTTGGTTGGCCAAAGTGTTCTGCATTATGGACGCTTGATGGGGTTGTGCCTCCTTGTGTTGCTGATTTTTCATGGAAGGTGCTTCCTCATGGGAAGGCTACTAAACTTCTTAGTATTCCTGTGGGCATCCATATTTCTACCTTTGGGGCCATTTGCAATAGCTAACTCTGCCATTTGTTGAGCAATTGTAGGAGACATAGAGGTATATCGAGGATCTTGAGAGACAAAGGGGGAGCTAGGATCAGAGAGGTCAATGAAGTTGGGGAAAATGGGAAAAGTGTTATGATGAGAGAAGGAGGGGGATGAGTTTGGATGGAGGATGGTGGAAGTTGAGGGGGAAGCAGATAAGGCTCTTCAATATCTGCACAAAAATACTCATTTAGTTAGTAAGTCAAAAGAATTTTTACATGTCACCTTATCTGGAGAAATATTCTATGAGATCAGCAAGATCTTTTAGATCCTTGGAAGAGTCTTGATGTTGAGGCTCTATCAGACTCTCCAAGTCAACAACGACAAAGGCAATCAAATTTGGAAAACTGGGGCTGGCCACATCTTTGGCTTTGACTATAACTGGAGAAGTACATGACTTGATTTCCAAAATAGAAGAATCCTCTTTTGGTTGAGTTTTGCTGAAGAAGAGTTGTTCTAGATTCTAATGCCATTGTCTTTCCTGCGATTCTCTTTTGGAGGCTGAATGTTTGTCTTTTTGCTTGAATCTCTTAATATGGAATTAAGAGTGGAATGCAGATCATTTTTATTGGAATACATTGAGAATTTTCCTTTCAGCATACGCTTGTTATGCTCAATATTCTCCTTAGAGATCTCTTTTACATTTGACTTGAGGCATAATATTATTCTGAGACCCCCCTTTGGAAATTTGCTCATCATAAGCAAAGGAAGAAATGCCCTTATGAAGAACCTTAATTTGCATAGGTTCCTTGCAACCTAGAATAGTTGATGAAGAAGATTTTTCACTATTCAGTTCCGCATTCTGTATCCTGAGAGCTTTCTTTTTTGAATATGCTTGTGGCTACCATTGACTCTTTGCCATGTATTATGTTGTTGATGATGACTATGTTGCTGATGCAAATGTTGTATCTGTGTTGGATGTTGTATTGGATGTTGATAACCAACTGAAACATTGTTGCATAGATCCTTATCCTTGAGAGACTAGGTAATAACCCCCACAGTTTCTGTATCTTTCTCAGTGAGAGTAACTTCCTTGGGTATATTGTAGGTTATACCTGAGTGCCGTGTGTTGCATCTTTGGCAAATGTATGGTAAATCTACCCATCTAAGATGCAAGGCTATCTGTGGAGATTGAGATAGGCACAATTTTAGTGATGTCGAGTGGAATAAAGCATTTAGGGGGTCTGTAAGGAGAGAACTCAGTGGTAATGTATGTCTTTATGGAATTGCAGATGTCTTTAAAGCAATCTTCTATCCAGTATATTGGACTTAAGTCACTCATGGAAATTGAAGCAATTCAAAATTTGCCATAATCCTTTAAAGGGAGAGTAGGATTCCATTTTAGAAAAATGGCTTAATATATATCACAAGTGGCTTGGTCAACTTTGAGGAGGTGATTGGCAGTTCTAGTGGTTCAACATTATAAGGATAATTGAGCCAGTAGATCACATTGATAATTATCCCCTTGTTCAGTTTGAGAAGTTGATCCCATAATCTTTCAATTTTAAGCCCTACATTGTCTATTTTGATGACAATCGCAGAGCTAGACAAAGAATCAATTTTAGAAGCAATCAAAGGGGATGACAATTTGATACCTTAAAAAAGTGGTACAGAAGGGGAACCCAAATATTGACGATGTTGGAGCTCATCTGCAAGTTCATTGGAAATTATTGGAGCCATAGGTCTTAGGTTGCCACGATGAATGGGAACTCCATTTTGATTCAGAGGGGGAATTATACCATCCGGCGGGATCCTTAGACAGAGTGTCCCATATCTGATTTTGGAAAACTCAAGTCAACAAAGTCATCAAAGTTAATGAATTTGGAAGGATCAGCATGAAAGGAACTTAACTGTGTAAGAAGATCGGCTCTTTGGGTCGGAGGCAACAACAGAGGTTGTGAAGAATGGAAATTGAAGAAATATTTAGGTTTTTTTGGATAATTCAGATTTGTAGGAATTTGAGACATAATTGGAAACATCAGGAGAACAACAAAGGTCAAAGAATTTGAATTTTGAGCAACAAAAGGGGCAAAAAATTAGACAAAGAAGAAAGCCTATAAATTAGAGAGGAAGGAGGACTGTGCAGACGCCAAATTTGCAAACACAAATCCTTACCCAGATCGACATTTCAAGATCAAGTCGGCTCAGAGTAAACTTTAACTGTGCTTTTAGACTCTGTCCGATTGCTATGAACCTGAAAAATACATGTTGCTGCAATGTTCTTTAATCCCACAAATTCTTCTAACCAAGAACCAATTATCTCTGCTTCAAATTCCTCAGTGCTTGGAACAAAAGAATATTCTGGACAAAATAGATTGTGAGGAAAGTATTGGTTTGTGATTAAACAGCTCCAAAGATCATAGGAAGGAAGGAAGGAAGGAAGAAATTTTTAACGTCCGCGGAACCCAATGGGTTATGGGACCCAGTACAAAACGGACCGAAGTCCCTAACCGTAGCATGGACCAAGCCCCATAAACAAAAATAAAGTATAATCACCATGGCCCGTGATTAAAAACCACATGGGAAAAAACTGCTGCCGGGATGACTACATATCCAAAACCCATGCTATTGCAAGAACCAACAAGCATACCTCCAACAAACCGAACTTCACGTAACGCCTCCCCAACCATAACCTCTTTCATACCGGTGCCGAGGATCGGTGCAAGCTTTACGCGACGCAGCTTAAATCTCCATCTTCTCGCTAAAACCAGAGCAAATAGATGCTGGTGTGCAAAGATCCCGTGTTGACCCACTAAAGGAGCTCGATCAAACCACTCAGACCATAGGAGCCGCTACCGTGAACAGTCAAGTCCCTAAACCCACGTGAGCAGCTACAGAAAAAGGCTGGGCTCCGAGGGCAATCACTAAGCCTGAACAAGGCGATCCAATAGGCCCGAACGCCAATCACCCAAGCAGCGCTTGTGGAAGGGCGGGCTCGTGAAAACGCCTGTGGAAGTCGCTTAGAGGAGGTGCATCCTCACTAGGGTGAAGCGCCCTTCCCGCGCCACCCATCATCGAGACCTCCCAGCCCACCCTTCACGCACCCGCATTACCAAACAGCGCCAAAGCGCCGTGTGCAGTATACCGGGCGAAGCGCCCGTGCAGCGCCAGAGGCTTAGGCCTAGTCCTTAAAGAAACCACAAAGTTAACCCTCAAATTCCGCTCACAATTGAAAAATTTTAATCGCCCCATAAAAGGAGGGAGGCAGAGAAATCTACAAGGAAGAAGCACTTAAACTCAATAATCTTGAGCAATTCAAACGAAAATTCAGATGAGATTCGGAATTTTTCCATAGTTACAAGCAAGGAAGGGCTCGAAACAGAAAAAGAGGGAAAAGACAAACAAGCCAAGAAAGATGGCGCATGTCTCTCCCATCGAACTTCACAAAATTTCCCACCACCGCTAAGGAGACTTTATAATATTATCTTGGCCTTTTAGGTTGCCCAAAGAGGCAAACCCTCGTTTTTGTGGTGGGTATGAGAATATCTTGTGCTAATGAAGAGGATGCCTAGCAAATACGTAGTGCACCATATATGTATGAACTAGCAAACATGTTACTAATGTTGTGCAATGTTGGGCACTTGTTGCTAGATCATATGTCTTATTAGAGCATATGTGTTAGACATTGTTTCTCCTCATGTCTTACTTTTTTGGTGGCAGAAAAATATTTCTAAAGCATATAAATTTCTTTGCAAAAATAATCAAAATGGCTAGATTTTTTTTTTCATATAAATTATACCCTTTGTATATCAATTATATCCTTTGCATACCAATGGGATCATGGCTATGTTGGCAGGCAAAGCCAATGATATGCTTTTTCAAATGGATCAAACTAAAGTCTTGCACCTTGTTGAGTCTCTGGATGCCATATCATTGCTCCGAATGACGCAAGCTATTTGGATGCCAAGTCATTATGTACAAGTTTTGAGCAGTTTTTGTTTGCATATGCGAATCATTCATTTGCGACTACCATTAAATTAATGTATATGGAACGTGCCAATAGTAAATTAGTAACAAATACAATGTAAGGTACGTGGTCAGACTTGAACTTTAGATAGTGGAAAATGTCTTTAATGTTGAAACAATTTTCTTTCTGCACCGTGCTAGGTAAAGTTTAGATAATCGTTCGAACTATCTTCAGAATGGTTATTTTCCCATGTGATGGTATAGACAACATAATACAATACACATCCCCTAGCTTAATGTCTACAACATTCATGCATTCATGAGCTTCAAGTTATAGGTTAGCATAGAATTAACTAGCATGCTAGTATAGTTTTAATGCTTAAGCAATTATGAAGCAAGTTTGTCGAATAGGTATTTTGTGTGATGGCCATAATTACCATACTAATGGGTGCAAAATCTGATCGGGTAGCGTAAATCACCGTCCGGACGCTACAAAAGCGCTTAAAATCGGCAGGTTTTAAACACGACGCGCGGATTGGAAGCATTGACATGGTGCGCTCGGCCAAAATGACAGTCGAGAGAATCATGAACATGTTTGGTGCCGGAAACATGAATAGCTCAGAAATCTCGCCATATTCCCGGATGGCGGGCTAACCCATCTTGAATTCAAGCAAAATGGAGGGACTAATTGTTTCCAAGAATTGCCCGAACCGAAATTCAACAATTTGCCCCTCAACAATTCAAAGAATACACGTAAAATCCTGATAGATGAAACCCACCCTCCCCGCTCAATTTACTGCAGAGCCATTGATGCAAAGAAGGAAGAGAGATCGAGGCAGAGATTATATGCAAAGAAGGTAGCAATGAAGAAGAATTCTTCTAAAGATTCGCCTTCAAAGATCTAATAAGAAATTGAGACCGAAAGTGACAGAATAAGAGAAATTTCAGAGAAATTTATGAAAATTTATGAAGTATTCAACCAAATCAAGACAAATGTTGATGATTAATGACAAAGGCCGATCCTTGATGCCTTTCTTTGAGGGCAAGGGATTTACCAATTGCTTCTATAAAGAAATCTAAGGTGTTACTATGGTCGAAAGCAAATGGTGAAGAATTTGAAGGAAACAATGCAAGAACATAAGTTTGAGAGGAATTATGACATGCTTCGCGCAAGGAAGTCCACCCCCGATAATGGCAGCAGCAGTAAAAATGGTGTCAAGCCATTGAATCAAGCGAAGTGGCTGATTGCTCAAAGATCCCCGTAAAAACAATTTCAAATGCTTTTCAAAGAAGGGTGCAAGCTAACAAAGGGAAGGACCTTGGTCAATGTTCGTGGAGGAGGAAGCGGATGGATAGCATGTTAGATCACAATAGAGTCAAGTATCAAGTTCGACGAAAATACAAGAGTTTCTCCATACAAGAAAGACGCGGAGGAAGTATGTATCGAGACAGAATAAAGATGGAACATCCAATTCACCTTCTTGAAGTCAGCCAAGTAAGTATTCATCCTATATTGTAGTGTTCATTATATGTAGCATTTATTTGGCATTCACACGATTTCCCTCAAGTTTGCAATTCTACCTCAGGTTTAGAGATGAGAATCTCATATCAAAATTGCATTGCAGACTTTTGAGAGGTTGAAACCTAGTTTTGTAAGGAGGATGCGTGAGAGGCATACATGCCGCTGCATTTACCACTTGAAATTTGAATACATCATGCAAGGATTGAACAGTCGAGAAAATCGGGTGGAGTTCATGACAATTGTAACCGCCATCGGAGATTTGTGGCCCCGCCCGTATCGTGCAGCCAAGGAGCATACAATCAAGTGTACCTGATTTATGGAGACAAGAGGTCCAAGTAAAGAAAGGTGATGATGAGGAGTGGTTTGATCATAACCGCTTGATGTTGGCGTAAAAAATGTGGGTTGATAGAATTAGAAAATGTCCACGTGAAATGGATGGCACGGTTCAAGACTAGTTAATTGGAAGACATTTGAAAAGCAACCACGCGGACCGTGACAGTAGAATTTAGGATCCAAGAAAGGCTTTGAGGTACAAACCCGGCCTTTGAGATTAGTACGTATGACGTAAGTCCCAAAGAATTTCAAGAGGAAGTGAAGAAGGTAATATCAGATTTTGTTCCACACAATTACATAGCACATTGGCGTGCCAATCGGGCTTTAAACAAGCAGGTGTCATCATTTTAAGATACAATTGTATCAAGTATTGACTTTGCGTAAAATTACAAAAGATCAAGATCCGCATCGAGCCCTACCAATGACCGCATACGTAATCAAGTTTCTATACTTGTTCACATAACATATAGGCATGACAAAAGTGCCGATATTCCCTTCTCGCGCGCATTTAAGAAGACCGGCCCAAAGAAGAGAAAAAGAATGAAGGTTGGAGCAGATCAGAATAGACTCAACAATCCGGTGAGGGAAGATCATAAAAGAGACTCACTTTTACATTTCGATGATAAAGTGCATGACTCATTATTTGTGGAACACCCCTCTACAAAGCATGTTGCATGGCTTAAGGAACAGAAATAGAGTATGAGAAGCATTGGTTTTGGAGTGATGGCTGCTCATCACAATTCAAGTCGAAAACCTTTTTTTTCTTAGGTAGGTACTTCACAATCAATGACAAGGAAATAGTGTGGAACTACTTTGCCACCGCCATGGTAAAGGTGAACATGATGGTGCAAAAAAGTATCAAAAGGTCGCTAAGTAAGGAACAACTCAAACCCAATGGTGTGCAACCGAAAGGCATGCTAAAGATATTGTAAAATTTCGGTACATATCAAAAGATATTTTGGGAAATTGAAGGCTGGCAAACATGGAAGAATATGAAATTGAAAACACCAAAGGCACAAGAAGATCATTGAAAGATCTCATTTTGATGAGATCAAAAAGATATTTTTAACAAGGGAAAATTGAACCTTTATTGATATGTGGCAAACATGAAAGAATATGAAATTGAAACACTCAAAGGTACAAAGAAGATTCATCAGATCGCACTTGGGATGTAAATATACAAGAAAAGAGCAAAACTAGACCAAACATGGCTTGCTTGCATCATAGATGCCTTGTCATGTTTCTCTAATGCCAAACGTTTTGCATGGATCATAATTGGGACTCCCTCGCATCAATACATGTAGATCATTTGGAAAGTGGGAGTCTCAAATAACCTAACTTAAAACCAGGAGTTGAGAAAAAAGCCGCTTTGCATGGAAAAAAAAAAAGAAAAAGGGAGACTCGAGTTGAGGAAAAGGAGACTTTTGAACAAGCCAATGAATGGATCAAGAATTTGGTAGAGGTAGGTGACAATTTTGGCAAAGGAATGCCGAGGTAGACAATTCAGAGGGTGTGGATTCTACATCCCTCGCGCACGTAACCCAAATGCACACTTGAAGATTCATACAAAGATGGATGGGGCAAAAATTTGGAGTGCATGAGGTTATCTTAAGTGGATTGTATTATCAATTCATGGGTAATTTCAAGTATATGTTGCTCACTAAACAACCCCAAGCCTCCAGGCAATACCATGTGGTAAGATATCCTAAAAAAATTGATATGGAAAAATAGAAGGTACGACATGTACGTAATTTCACAAGAGACCCATGAAAAAATTATGGCCAGCCTCCCAATAACAATGTAATTTCTTTGACACTTAACCAAATTGATGGCATTCTTTTCAAGTGATTTGTTGTTCCAAAGACCTACACGTGAAGCACACATTTGTATATATATTAATAATAGTGAGGATGCACAAGGGTGGTGTGCATGGACACGCACTTTGAAATGAAGATTGAATTGTTGTTTAAGAATGTACATTTGTGACATTGGAATAACATTCAATTATTTATTTTGATACCATCACTATCCCAACATTCTTGGCAAAATTATATTGTAAAGGCATTTCCTCGATGTGACATGTGTCAATTCCAATGGTCGATACAATTATTTAAGCCCCGGGTTACGTAATTAATTGTTTCGGCGCTAGTGGGTGAGGTTTTTCAGATAATCGACGCTAAGCATAGGATTTAAGCACTAGGCCCCTAATCATAGGATTTCAGCTTTTCTACTCTCACCACCGCCTTTAAGCCCGCGTAATCCGTTTCCAATTAAGCCCCACGCCCGCTTATTTGCAATGGCCTCGCGATGCGGCCGGAAACCAAGCACCGTGTATGTGCTTAAACAAGTGCCGAAGATGCGGATGTCGCCCGCGAAAGGGGCCTACTTCTTCGAACCCGTTCAGCCGCATTCAAGAAACGTTTAATCAAGATCGAGAGGAAGAAGAAGGTATTATCTTGTTTTGCATTTTTTTTGTTTTGTTTTTCTCTTTCTAACATTCTTGTTTACGTAAGTGGAGCAGAAGTAAAGGTGAAGTGGAAGAAGAAGAAGAAGAGGAAGAAGAGGAAGTGGAAGAAGAAGAGGAATCAAGAAGAAGAAGAAGAATTTGAGGAGGACAATTCGAGGAGGAAGAGGAAGATGGAGAGGAAGAGGAAGAGGCGGATGAAGAAGAAGAAAAAACCTCGCCGAGAGTCATGAAGAGCTCCCCACTAAGAGGCAGAGGAGGCGTGAATTGAGGACAATGTGTGGAGGAGCCGTAAAGCCCCTTGAAGATACCCCCCTGAAGACACCCCCCTTGAAGACAAAGCTCAAAGACACCCCCGCTCAAATACCCGCTCAAATACACCCCCAAGACCACCCCCATCAAAAGACACCCTCGAATCGAAGACACCGCCCCAAGGCCTTTTTGTAGAAAATTTTGTTAATATACAAAAATTTTGTCTCTCACAATTTCTATAATCGTCTCATCTACTTTTTTCAAAGATCACATTTTGTTTTTCTATTGAGTAAAGAATGAATTCATTTGATGTTCTTACTTCTATTATCCATGCAGTGGCAAAACATTGAATTCTTGTACGGTCCATATTCTCGGCTTGAATGTAACAGTTGTTCGCTCAAACACCTAAGCACTTTAATTATTTCAAAGTAATGCTTGTGAGTAAGCACGGAATGCAAGAGCACACATGCAATAAATAAATATATCGTAAACAGGTATATAGCATGCTTGTTAACCGCAAAACAGATTTAACATATATGTTTTCATCTATGAAATGTTATTTTTGTCTATCTATCAAATTTATGAAGTTGAATTCACAATGTAGTCCATTCGCCAGATTCCGGTGAGTGTAACAACGGCTCTAGCTCTTTCATTAGTTTCAAAACACTAAGCACTTTAATCACTTTCGGCAGCGCCGCTGAGTAAGTTAACCGGAACACACGAAAGCACTTATGCAATAAACAGCTACCTTTAAACAGCTTATATGGTTTAGCAATAAGCACCGCATCTTTTACCCGCATGACAGAAGCACATGATGACATTAAGCAACTACATAAAAGTATCTGTCACACCGCAAGACAATAAGCAAAGATTCCGCCATTAAGACTCAAACCATAGCACTTGCAAGTAATTTTTTTAAGCACTTGATAAGTTTTAAGCATCCCTTTCACCAAGATTGAAGTATATAGAAACAATATAGCAAAACTTATAGACAAGTCTCAGATTGAACTACATAAACAATATAGCAATAACATTCTTAAATTAAGATAAAGATGGTACATGAAAAGTGTAGGATTCCTTGGCCTAAATAAATGACAAACAAGTTAATAATCATGGAGAATGACAAGCGTCATCACCATAAACCTTCTCAATTCCTTCTTCACAAAACCCTAATCGCAGAATCTGTTTTGTTTTTTAAAGTCTTTCCAAGCATAGCTTCATAATCTTTCTATCCGGTTTTTAGGCCAAGGTTTTTGTATCTATGTGTATTCTTCACCGGTGACTTCATTTCTTCCTCGGCCTTGGCCTGCAAGTATTTTTCTATCTTTGGGGTGAGTCTTCGGAAGCACTTCATCATGGACATCCATCTTGAATGCAAAATACCCGCAAATTTCGAGTGGACTTCTAAGGTAAGACTTGTACAATGAATCATCAAGAAGCAAAGTCTTACCAATTGAATCTTGGGTATGACTCATATATTTTCCCAAGTGGTTTCATCATGACCGATGACCGTGTTTGTTAGTGGTGGTGAAACCGGTCCGCACACATTTTTCCCTGTCCCCCATACAAATTCAAATCTGTCCCTCAAAACGGACATAGTACTTGCAAAGACATCTTCCACATTGAGAGTTGCATTGATGACCATATACCAACACGACATTACTGTCAGAACAAAGTCTTCAAGAAGAACACCGCCGGTCCGAATATCACTTTCTTTCGCTAGTGTATGTCATTGTCAATCCCGCCTCCAAGTATGTGTTCATTTGCACCAAATGTTTTACCAACACACCATTTAAATCCAAGACAATGAGTTTATCTTTTTCGGGCAAATCAATATTTAGTACGCTGGAACATCCCCCAATACCTACACACAACAGAATTACTACATGAATAAATAGATGAAGATGAAAATGAAAAATGGGTTGAATGTGGAAACCTTTTCGACATCAAAGCAGGATTTCTCGACCCAACAGAATGAACTGGTAATCCTACAAAGGAATGCAACAAAAGAAAATCAATAATATTCAATGTTTTAATCAACATTAAGTTGTGGACTTGCCCAACAATGCCCATACCCCTTTCCGGGGTTATTAATGGCGTAAATCACTTGTTGAAGATCGCCTCACCACCAACCTTGAGGGCCCGATTCGTGATTTTCTTGAGAACACTTCGATATTTGTGGTGTCATGATTGAGACCGCTCTCATGCATCTTTGCATAGCTACTTCTTGTTCTCTTTCTTGTAGCCCGAACAACTACTTTGCTATCCTCCAAATTTTACCCTCTTTGTTCTTTCGCCCTTTCCTTTTCGCAAATATTCAATAAGTTGCCCTCATCCGATGGAATTACTCCTCAACTTCCTTAGGTGCTTCAAATGTGTACAATCGGGTTCTGTTGTTCTTTCCACAACCGGGTGTTGTGTTTCTGCCTTCTTCTATAGCTTCTTGGATGACTTCTTGGTGGTGGTGGTGGTTCTCATTGTTGCAATCAAATCAAATCACCACAATTGATCACCATCCCTATAGGACTTTGCGGGTGTTGTGCATCTTCAAATGGCACCATTGTCCTTCTTTGAACCCTCAACGGTGAGACCTCATTGCGGGACGGATTAACACATCCTTTTTGGTGTACTATTTGAAGCACTCCGCAACATGGCCAAAACCTAGCTCGTCAAATACACCCCTCCGGCACCTTTCCGTGGCAACCATGAATACATTGTCCTCCTCTCAACAATGAACAACAAGCTATATGATACTCATGTTGGCAATTCATTGCTAAACTTAACCTGTAAGCTTTAGTGAATTCCGCATCACATCTTCTAACATGTATAAAATGAATCTTCCACTAGCAACTTATCTCAGATAATAGTAGAGATGCTAAATGTTGCAGGAGTATCCATTTTCAGCTTTCCACAAATTGTTTATGTAGAAATGCAGGAGTCTCGCTCTTCTTCGAGAACTTTTAACTCCTCCTCAAGTTTGAGTTTACGCTTGACCCGCTCATTAACGGATGTAGGGTTCATTGCTTTTTGTACCTTGTTCCGTGCCAAGTTTCCATCCGACACCGCTTCCAAATCTTTAATTTACGCCTCCAACTCACATGTTGGATTGCTTGAACTCCTCCCCGTTTTTGTAGCCAAATCATTTTGTGCTTTGTCTTAAAACTGCTTTCAGCCTCTTCCAACATCATTTTCTCAGAATTATTAGGCCTTCTCTCATTGCCTTTCACTCACTTCCTATCGCTTCCAGATTCTTTGTGATAAGTAAACCTGATTTTCCAATCTCATCGCATTCTCTAAGGTTTTATGTTTTCATCACATGCAATCGACCTCATTTGATCCAATTTGCCACCTTTGGCTTTGCCTTCATTTCAGCTTTTCCTAACATGTGCTACAACATCCCCCTGTTTTTACTTGTCTATTGTTGTGGTATCTTTGACATTGCACAAACAAATGCGACCCGGTTTACTTTGTGTTCCTCAGGTGCAAGTATTGATCTAGTGCAATTTTCAAACGCAAAAGCAAGGGCCGGTTGTTTTCTTACTTCTTTTGTTGTGACAATTTTTGTAGATTTTTCTACAGAAAGTGTTTCCAACTTCTCTTGAAGATGCTCCTTTTGCACAAAGGCCATTTTTATCTTTCCCTTGTTCAACTTCTTTGTCCAAACGTAATCCCAATCTCGATCCGTGACATTATTTTCCAACCAAGCTTCTTCCTCGGGGGCTTCACCCCGAACCGTACCGGAACCTCGATGGTGTGAAAATCATCCGCTTCCATGCCTCCATCGTCAATGCTGAAAAACCGATCCGAAGTTTTCGCCCGAGGGGAAAAAGGAGGGAGAAGGGCGGATTCAGGCCGACGTCCACGGAAGTTTCAAAGACTTAAAGTGCTTAAACGCCGCCGAAAAGTTAAAATACCCCACTAGCGATTTTACACCCTAATTCAAAGTGCATTTAAGACATTTAGGATCTGTGTGAGATGGTGCTAGTGGTATGACATAAAGAGTACTATCTATCTATTTGCAAGGGAAAAAAAATAACCAAACCTGCAACATGATTAACATTTGCTAAAGTCCAGCAACCCTAGGCATGCTATGTACAATTATTGAGCAATTATATAGATACAATGCCTCACCAAGGTGCCGAAAATGGTGAGAGTTTTTTGAACATAGTGGATGCGTATTGGGGAACATATTCATCGACAAACTCAGGAGCATATTCAATTTCATCACGAGGAAAAACAAGCGACGAAATGTGAGCACAAGGCTGATAAGTAGTCTGCTGCAGATTATAAGAAGGATCTAGGTATGTGGAAGAGAAACCCTGTGTTGAATTGTGCATGCTATACACATCTGCCTTTGGATATGGATCTACCACATCAGGACCGCTCTCCAAAACTTGAGAGCGATTATCATTTCTGAAAGCCTCAGTTTCTTCTTGATTTTGTCCCAACGTATTTTGTTGTGTGAAAACTTGAGAGCTATTATCACTTCTGAGAGCCTCAATGTTTTCTTGATTTTGAACCAACGGCTTCTGTTGTGTCAGTTGAGAGCTATTATCATTTCTGAGGGCTTCAGTTTTTTCCAACGTATTCTGTTGTGTCAAAACTTGAGAGCTATCATAATTTCTGTGCGCCTCAGTTTTTTCTTGATTTTGAACCAACGTATTCTGATGTGAAACTAGAGAATGGACAGTCCGTTTAAAAATGGGAGGCCTGGGGGGACGAAATGGAGTACATCTTCTACGTGGGCTTGCTACATCCCCGGAGTTCTTCATTTGGATCAGCTCAAGAATAGCTCTATGCTTAAGTAAATTACAGATATAAAGGGATAAAGGTACCTTTTTGCCCTTTTATTTTTACCTTCGGTTTTCTGAACCTTTTCTTTACCTTTTGTCCGTTCTAAATTTAGAAGTTTCCTTCATAAAGGTGTAAGCAAATCACATTAGTGATTAGTGCGCAACTTTCACCAACATAGTCTGTACATGCGATCTACATGTACCACGACAGAGCTCGATGGGAGAGAACTCGATGAGATATGGGAGAACTCGAGGGCGGATGATCCAAGAAGGGCTCTGGTTTCTCAACAGGCGGCAGTGCCTGCCAGCCAAGAAAAAATCGTGCAAGCCGAATCTACTGCAACATGAACAGGTTAGATTTTTTATCAAATATAATGGTTAGCTCCTCCCATGAATTTCGTTTTTCTTTTTTGGGTCCATCAGTCAAGATCCAACAGTTTCAGATGCTGTGGCAGTTAAAGCATACCTACAAAAATTGCATAAAGGACTTTGATAAAATTTTGTGATCTGGTACTTGTTTCAGCATAGCAATTGCACCTGCCCAATAATATGAGAGGCATTAGAAAGAAAGGGGCACAAAGCATGTGAAGCCAAACAAGAGGAAAAAGAAAGGTCAGAAGCCAGACATAG
Source organism: Isoetes taiwanensis (assembly GCA_021234155.1). Classification (NCBI taxonomy): domain Eukaryota; kingdom Viridiplantae; phylum Streptophyta; class Lycopodiopsida; order Isoetales; family Isoetaceae; genus Isoetes; species Isoetes taiwanensis. The sequence goes on from JAJEKV010000799.1 coordinate 39,945, forward strand.
AACTAGGATGACATCCAGGAATATAGAATGTCAGGCCACCAAAAATCTAACCTCTTTGCCAGAGTGGGCGATAGACAGTCTGCACCAGTAACATCTTTTGGCTATTTAATCGAAGTGACTATTGTATTCCTTAGCTTTTATAGGCCCTGCTCTACATGCCAGTTGCTTTGTAAACGGAAAAATTCTAGGCATGCTACTAAAATTGAGGTAAGTTCATGGCCGATGATGGTATTATCCAATATGGCATCCAATTTAAGTAATGTGGTTTGGTAACATTACTGGACTTTGGTTTTATTTCCTGCCATTTTAATTGTTATGCTGTCCGTTACAAGAGGAAGCTGCCAGACAAGTGTCTCAAACTGAGGATTTGCTGCACTTAAATTATACAACTCGTTGATTTGTATATCTATTGAAGCTTCCATCATAATTGTGCCTTCTACAGTACAAGCAAGCTCAAGATGGCCAGTCACATCATTCTGTCTTATTCCTCCAGTAACAGGGTAACAGAGTACCATCTCCTCTAGAGCAATAGTTACAGATTCTAGCAATAGTGTTACAGATTCTAGCAATAGTGTTGAATTAGACAATGTGCAGCTTGCATTGATGGTTTTACAACTGTGAAAACTGCTAACGATGGTATGTCAGTTGCAGATTCTAGCAATAGTGTAGAACTAGACAATGTGCAGCTTGCATTGATGCTTTCACAGCTGTTAAATCATATTTCTTGTTTGTAGCCAAAAACATAACATGTTCAAGTCCTTTTTTCGTCTTTGATCCTCCACTGCCACTTGATCCTCATGGAACTTTAGTGGCAGATGATACAGCTTAGAGATCTTCTTTTGAAATTATATGTAGAATCTGTGTCATTGAACATGCTCACGATTTATGCATGGAATATTATGATTAGTGCATATGTTCTTCTCGGCCTTGATGGGGATACCCTTCACTTGTTTGATAATATAATCATGGAAGATGTGAAGCCAAACAGGTTCACCTTTAGCACAATTGTTGCTGTTTACGATGGGCTGCTAGTATAGAACATGGCAGACATGGCTTCAGTCAGACATAATCATTGCAACTGATCTTGTTGGAATGTACGCAAACATGGAAGTCTAAAAGATGCACACGAGCTCTTCAACAAAATGTAGGAAATAGATATTGTTTCCAGGAATGCCATTCTTGTATCTTATGTTCAAAATGGCACAATGCTCATGCTAATGATTTTATACAAACGCAAGAGGAAGGATTGAAGGCAAGCAAGATGAGCGTTATAATGCATGTGGTGGTCTGTCATACTTGTATCTTGTATGTACATGCTAAAAAATGTTTTACATTCTTCAGAATATGGCAAAAGGAAATGTTATCTCTTGAAACATTATGGTGCCAGCTTGTATAAATAATCTGGTTAAAATGGATGAATGCAGGTGTTCAGGGCATTGCAACTAAAAGGTGTGGTGGAACTGGACAACGTATCATTTATATGCCTGCTTCATGCTTATGCTTGTCTTGCAGATCTTTTGGAATGCTGATGGATACATGCCTGCAGGTGCCTTGTGGAATTGTGCTGGACATTATTGTGAGACAATTATTAGTAGCATGTATAGCAAATGCAGTAGTGTCCTAGATGCAAAGGTTGCCTTTGATAGAATGCCATGATTGCAACATATGCCCAGACTAAGGAGGATGACAAAGCTATAAGTTGTTTCATGAAATGCAAGCTAAAGGCATGCGACCTTCACGACCATGTTTGATGCATGCCTATTTTAGGGATCTAGAGGAAGGGAAAAGGGGCTAGTTTCTAGTTTGCGGGCCCCCCCCCTCCCGGTAAACATGACAGGCTGCCGCAAGTCAATCTTTTGGGTTGATCGGGGTTGTTGGGGTTGATTGGTGGTTTTGTTGTTTAAAATAACGAAATCATGCTTTCCGGCCGGAATCAATAACCGTGTTTTTGTCTTCTTTTAGGTCGCTTGTCACCGTGTTTTTGTCTTCTTTAGGTTTGTTTGTCTTATTCACCAATACTGCTTACATTCTGGGAAGGAAGCTAAACCAGAAGTCACCTTGGGGAAAAGGTTGCATCTTTTTTTTAAGTGATTTATTGATGGATGTAGCTATTGACACTGCCCTTGTTCACATGTATGGAAAAAGTTGTTACTTAAAGGAGAGACTAGGAGAGCAATCATTGCATTTGTCCTTCTAACAGATGTAAAGGTAGCTCTTTTGTTTTTCATTACATGCAGCTGGGAAGTGTGATGCCAAAGCCAAATTATCTTAACGTATTTAGCCATTTCTGATGCATGTGCTGAGATGGCAGATGCAAATGCAAGCAATGTACATTGAATGGGAAGCAAATTTGACTGATGTTGTCATTGTAAGTGGATTTATGGGAAATGCGGTACCCCAAATGATGTCTACTTCTCATTTAAGACGATAGTTCAATGTACTGTAGTTTCTTGGACATCTAGGGTAGCCTGTACTGAGAATAGTTACGACAGCAGATATGCATTTCAAATTTCTAGCAGATGTAATTAGAGGTTTTGTACCGCACGCAATCGCTTTGATCAGTGCTCTTGAAGCATGTGCCACTTTAGCAGCATTAATAGAGGGAGCATGGGTACATGCTCAAGTGTTGCATAGTCGATTAGACTTGAATTCAGTAGCAACCAGTGCTGTGATGACAAAAAGATATGTTAAGCATCGCCAGATTGGGAAGCCACTGCAAGCATCAGGTCTAGTGTAAAGTTATGCCCTTCAACACTGTGCGCTCATGTCTTGAAGGTTACCCAAGGGTATAGTTTGTGCCAGATATCAAATTAAATGCCTTAACTGCAAACACATTTAATATAACAGTACTTCGACTATTATGTTAGTTTGACTTGACTAAATAGGGTTTTAATAGTGACCAAATAAGGTTTAATGGAGTTAGCCTTTATTGTCCTCAGTAGTAACTAGACTTTGCACTATACCATAAACTTTAATTTTATAAGAGATTTATTGTGGCTGCCAAGGCCACCGTGAACATCTCTCTTCGTTGAATGCTCTGTTAATTCAAAACGATTTCCGTTGAATGCTCTGTTAATTCAAAACGATGTCAGTTATGACATGTTAAAGTAGAAGCAATTGCTAAAGCCTATGCTTGGAAAATTTGGGGCCTCCATATGCGATAGAACATCTAGAAGTAGACAGACATGCAAAATAGATGTATTCTTTGGTGAATATATACCTTTGAAATCCAAGGTCAATAACTAATGCTTTTATACTTCGCTTAGTAAAATTATATCATAGTGTCACATGTCAATGACAAATTAATATTATAAGTTTGCAGATTGTTAAATCTTTTATTTAATGAACAGATCGCTTAGGTTGTTTTGCCTTCTCAGGACACTTAAGTCTTAGTTGGCATTTTGTTAAGATGGATGGGACAGAGGCAAGCTTATCTGTGCGATCATGGTTTTGTGTCGTGAAGACCCAAATAACCACCAATATATAATTCTATTCTTGCATCATTGCTCTGCATTTATAGGTGGTAGAACTACACTTGCCAGACTATCATGGTAAATAATTGAGAACATTGATGAACAAAGTAAGAAGCCAACTGCGGATATATTACTATTTGGCATATGAAATCATATGTTTATTCACCAAAAGAAAAATAGTCTCCCAATGACATCTGCCATCAGGTGCTTCTTGTGCATTGACAACCTCTGAAATAAAGCAGCCAAATGTAAGTGATTATGAAAACTTGATGTATACCAAATTATATAAATATCTACATTTCAGTTTCAGTAGTATTTCTCGCGCTTGAATACGAGAGTAACATATCTTCTGAATCCATTATCTTCCAGCACTATGCTCAACAACCACCCATTTCCTGCATTTATGAAGCACATAGTTCTAAACAATTTTTCAAAAGTCAACTTTGTAGGCACTTCATGAAAAACAAAATACCATGAGAAGTACCATCGAAAGGCTCTTTATATCTAAGCAACATGAGAAGTGCATGATAAATGCTCTGCAAAAATAATTCTAGCCAGCAAAAATGATTGGAGTATATAAGTTCAACTGCAAACAAGGTTACAAATTAAATGGGAGTATTGCAGCACCCCGTTTCAAAGATTCCCTTTAAAAAAACGCCATGCTCTAAAGATTGACCCTTTTTGAAAAAATTTGAGAATTTTAAAAGGTTCAGATTGTTTTTCCCTGCATTTTGGGTCCTCATTTTGAAAATGGCAAAATTTAGACATGAATATAAAATCACTGAAAGTAAGATATCAAAAACATCAAAATAGAGTAGAAAGAATAATAAATTTTTCTTTAAATTTTCTTAGTACATCAATTTTGGCAAACAACCATGTTCTATTTTTGCCTCATCATTATGGACTTCTAGGCAATATAACTACTATCACTATACTATCATGGCAAACAACAGGAATGTGCTAAGTAATTGAGAACGTTGATGAACAAAGGACTAATTTCATCATGCATTTAGACGCAAACTATGGATATATTTGTAAATCCAAAACTCTATTAGTGAAACACTATTTGGCACATGAAAACATATCTCTGTTCACCAAAAGAAAAATAGTTATTTATCTACTTTCAATAACATCTGCCATTCCCTTTACAGGAGATTCTCATCTTTTGCATTCTCAACCTCTCAAATGAAGAAGATTCTCATTTTTTGCATTTCCAACCTCTCAAATAAGGCAGCCAAACGTAAATGATTATGGAAACCTGATGTATGCCAAAATCATGTAAATACCAATGTTTCAATTTTATTAATCTTTCTCGGACTTCAACACTACAACATATAGTCTGAATACGTTATCTGCCAGCACTAGCTACTCAACATCCACAGGTTTCTTGCATGATGAAGCACATAGTTCCAAATAGTTTTGCAATTTAACTTTTGTAGGCAAGTAACATGAAAAGTAACATGAGAAGGCAAACACTCTTTCTGTCTCAGCAAAATGACTTTCTTATCAATATGAGAAGTGCACGATAAATGGTATGCCTATATAATCGTGATATAATTGAATATTTGAAGCCGCATGACAAGAATGTGGTTTAAGGAGCAACCCAAAAGTGATAAACACCATTGGCATAATGTTGAAGAGGAAACGGAAGCTCACGTGGCAATGTTCTAGGGCCCCACAAGCATTGCAAGAGTGAAAATCTAAGAGACAAAGCATCGATAAAGTCTACTTGTAATGCATAGTCTGTTCACACGACGCGAAGTATGTGTCTACGTCGTCATTTGCATAAGTGTACTTTCGCGTTGTATGATCATAAGTGGATCATATGGCGCAAAAACTCATTTTTGCTATTATTTGCATTCATATGACTTCGTATGGTGTGATGCTGTCCAGGACAGTAATAAAAAAAGTTACTTTGTTAAAAGTTGGAAAAATTGTTACACTCGAGAACAAAACAGAAGAACAAGTAATTGTTGTTCCAATGCGAGCTCTTCCTCATCATCATCTTCGTCTCTTCTCCTTAGGCACGCAATTAAAACATCCAAGCGTTCTTCCAGTTGGTCTACCATATCTTTGTACAGCCTTAGTGCAGTTGTTGGGGCATAAGCTTCCTCTCCGGTCTAGCCTTCTATTTAACTGCCTGATATGCCCCTCCTGGCTTTGAAGCATGAGTAGGTTGAATTCATTTTCTTCTTTTTTCTGCCGAATGACTTCGACATTGCTCTTTAAAATTATTATCTTGCTCCTTCAACCTCTTCATTAGAACACCCAAAACTATGTCAGCAGGGAGTTCTGGACTCGGGCGTTTTCGTTTCTCAACAGTGGAGGACGAGGAGGCTATAGATGCCAGGCCTAAAGGACGCAAAGATGTTAGATGTGAAGGGAATACGCTAGAATTCCAACCGGGCCTAGAATTCTGCAATGACATTGCCACGACCTCAATTTATCTATTTTTGTAGTAGTGATATACATTTTGTTGAGTAGCAATTCAGCCTGAGTACAAACACGATGACAAAAAATTTGGCAACTCAGCCTGAGTACAACTATGATGGCAAAATTGGCTACCATATCAACATTACAGTATCATAATTTCTATACATCCATACCCCACAAATGAGGAATTTTGTGTACGGTGTAGATTAAGGAATAAGGGGTGAATATGCCTATCCAACAGCTCTCGCTGCCCTACGTCACCCCCCGTGTGAATATGCACCCAAACAAAAGGGGGTTTAAGGGGGGATTTAACTTTAAGGCATATAATGTAATGGTTTGTGTTATAGGTTAAAAATTTTTTTGCCCCTTCGGGGCCAAAAACAAACACCATTACATCACACTTGAATGAGTTGATGTTATGTTGTGTTCGGACCCTAACAAACAAACATACAATATATTGTTAATGTTTTAGAACATAGGAGCAATAAAATAAGAGAGTGCTGATTAAACATAGTAGAAAACATTTGTAATGATGTTGTACTCATGTTTAAAACATTTTACTCATATTACTCGTATGTTTATATTTAATAACTAAAAATAGCAAATGAAATTGAACATATTGACGGTGCAAGAGCAACAACAATCGGGCCACTAAAAGAACGTGGTGTGCAATGTCAAATGTTCAATCTGGAACTGAAATACTGGATATGAACAAACCATAACTAATGTTCAATGTTCAATCTGGAATACTGGAAATGACATGGTTAAATCCTTTGCAGCCTTTCCTGCTTGGTGTGGATCATGCTTACTCCCAAGTCTGTGTTTCGAATATCATTTGACAAGCCGGAAGGAGTACAGCCATACAGGATGAAAGGGGATGTTCGAAATAATGGACCAAATGCTCCAAACCGTGTAGCAGCACTAATATAAATTCCATATGGGCCATAGATAGTTGGGTATTCTAATTTCCGCAATAAGTTCAAATTCTCCTTAAAAGTATCCAATGGGATCTTTTAATATCAAGTATGTTGCAACGAGCTTGGCTTCATCTTTCACACTTTATTCGTTTATAAAATAGACACTTAGATACATCTCAAACAGCTCAGTACTATACAGTCTGCTCGATGATGCAACAACCTGTGAAAGCAGCAAATCCATGTCAACATATGCTGCTTTTAAGTTTTCAAGATAGAATGCTTGAAAGGCAAGAATATTCAGACAAAAATGAACCTTAAATACTCAAAATGGTCATGAAAACCAAAGACTTCAAATATTCCATTGACTACGGAGGCTTGTATGGCGGGAGGTAGACAAATCATTAGCGGCAAGAATCACAGGAAGGCGATGAATGCTTTCTAATTTCCTCTTTGGGGACACTCGCGACGATGGACATCTCGGTAAAAGGAAACAAGTAGGAGTATCTATAATTTTGATGAAGAAAGCAATCCATACCTTGATTGGTAAAGAAACATTTTCTTTCCCAAGATGGCGTTTTAGGAAAGAATCTTTGCTTGTATAGAGAACACGTTGCAAAGCCATAGTTAGCCGAGAACCATCACGAGACCAATTAGGTTTTGCAACGTATTTTATATACAACCATATGCGACCGTGAAACTAGCAAGAAGAAAACGATGAAGCGAAAAAGAAAGAACTCCGCTAAAAGAAAGGAAGAACTCACGAATGGAGGGGACTGGATGTCGTCCTTGCGAGGAACTTCGGCGGTCAGTTTTGAGAAGGTATGAATCTAAGACATTCATACTGGATGCAAAAAAGTTGTATATGGATAAATAAAACAAAAGTAAGTGAAACACTAGACGGAAAAAGAAAGGAAGAACTCACACGAATGGAGGCGGTCGGGATGTCGATCCCTGCGCGGGGAACTCCCTCGAGTCTTATTTGGTGAAATCACCGGGTCTTTTAAATTTTGTTTAGAACTTGCCTCCATTCTTAAAAGCGGCTTATAAAACTACGAAACATCTTCCAATCAATCAAGAAACAAGACTAAAAAACTCTTGCATGTTTTGCTCACAATGTCGACGCGATCGGCGACCTTCGACTCTGATGGAGTGCGGCCATCTACCACGCAGCAAAGCACCGCCATAGCCACTAGTTTAGGAAAGGGGCTTTCTCTTCTCGCCCTGGTGGCCAACAAAAACCCTAAATAAAAGGGTTCTATAGATAAATTTAATCACGGCCATACAATTTTACCTCTCATCAAAAATCAACGGCCAAAAAATGGCGCACTCTAGAAATACTATTTAGTACACCTGGTTGAATACGGCAACAAAATCATAGAAAAACCTTAGTAAATATCGTACAAAAACACAAAAGAAACCCCCTGTTATTATGCTACATATTAAAATTGTGCCCGGCATTGTCGCCTAAGTTTGGCTGCACCTAAGTTTGGATTGCATATTTATGTGTGTGCTCAACCATAGGCGCACGTATGTTAATCCTAAATCTTCTTATCGAGATTGCAGGTTTGTTAATTGCTATGTATAAATTGCACAAAATAGAAGTCACCAAACACATAATTGTCAGTCAAAAGTTTCAAACATATGTATAGAAACTATCCTATAAAAGAAAAGCGGTGTATAAGCTAAGCAAGTATTGAAGTGGATTCCATCGCCCTAGTGCATTCATCAAATAAGGGCAAATGTTCCCCCCTTTTTTTTTTTTGAAGGCACGTATTTTTATATTATATAAGTAAAATAATACATGGCTAAAAGCCTTATTAGATCCCTCAATGGATCTAGTCGGAAGCAGAGGCACACTATGAACACAAGTGTGGGAACAAAAAAGGAACCATAACTCCAAAGGTCACTGAAGTAGAAATCCCATGATCATCTAAAGATAGAACCACCTGAGGCATCAACCCGAACATACAAAAAGATGAAAGCAGATATAAGAGACGCATCCTCCCACGCGTTAATTAGGGCCTCCAATCCAGCATTTATAGTGGTACTATGGGAGAGAGCACTAGCAGCATTCCAGAATGTACTAAGCACATGTGCCCTCACCGTCTTCCCAAACATACATGCCCTCCCCTCAAGGGGTGGTCCACATCCTCTTCACCTGCTTTAATCTCCCTGCTTGAGTTCCATCTTCATTTAACTCTTATATACTAGCAAGCTAGCAGAAGCAATTAAGACACTTAGTCCTCCTGTACCAAGTGACTCTTGGATCTCATGCCTTTTCATGACCTTCTTTGTGTATAATGTTTCCTGGATAACACACCTCCTCCCAAATAGGATAGGAGAGGGCAGCACAAATTAAACAAAACACTAGAGAAATTCAAATCTCACATGCAAGAATCCCTTCCAGACAATGCAACTCCAACCTTCAAAATTGTAGCACTTTCCCATGACTGAACTCCAAACAAAAGCCCCCTTGCCTTAAACAATTACCGAATAGACCTTAAAGAGCACCTCCGCAATATTACATGTAAGGTGGACTGCTCAAGTATAAGGAGGCCACTATATTCTTTGTCCTCCTAATCAGTAAATACAACAACAATGGAGCTTTACATATGCCGGCTCAATAAGGGCAAATGTTATAACATGTTTGGTGGTTTAAGTTATTGTTTGACTAACTTATCTATAGTTGAAGTCAATGTCATAATCAATACAATACAATTGTGTTTCTTTTTTTAGGATTTTATTTATCTTATAAGGATCAATTGATCCTGAGCAATCTAAATAACTAATTTATTTCATGCATTGCATGTGGGTATGCCTTATGAGGGATCCTTCACTTATAAGCCATTAAATTCCTTAGAAAAGACCCAACATCACTTTCAATTCAAGAAGGCAACAACCAAAATAAGAAAAGATGAGAAAATGGTAGCCCTATAGGTTGCATGTAGGAAGGATCCTAACTTTTAAACATGTTATTATACATAGTATTCCACACACAAATAGAACCATTTTATTGATGCATGTTCAATTACTTAAAAATGATCAAAGCCCTTATTAGGTTGCATGTAGGAAGGATCCTTAACTTTTAAGCATGTTATTATACACAATATTCAGACACACAAATAGAAACGTTTTATTGATGCATGTTCAGTTCCTTAAAAAGTATTGTTCACTTTAAGCCCTGTGATTATGCTTGTCTATGTCAATAAAAGATTTCTAGCATTTGCACAGAGATCGTATACGTCCAAGAACTTCATAGAAAAATGATCTAATCTTATGGGTATAACAACACAGATTCCTTTTCACTGGTACACTTCAAATCATACTTCAGCCATGGCTGGCAAAACTACAACAGTGCAGATAGTAATGCCCACTGCCATAGGCGTGATTATGCACCAAAAGCTGGACCTAGGCTCCCAGACAACTACAATATAAATTCATCTGGGCAAGGGTTTTTACTAAAAAGATGAAAAAATTCAAGCTTTTAAGATTTTAATGGCTATACATGAAATAGTAAGCAGGCTGATGCAATGCTTGCTAGGAAAATAAGAGAATGATCTAAAGCAAGGCAAGATCACAACGTTGTAACTAGTACGCCGTTTTCTTGGACCTGTATTTTCAGAAGTTGATTCTTTGTGATGATAGAAGTGATGCAAACCTCAATGAATATTAGAGGAGCTGAGGAGATTGCGTAGGCTGAATGTTTCTGGCTTGGGCAACTCCATTATACACTTCTAATAGTTCCTCTTAATGTGATGTTCCATATCCCTGATCAAGATTAGTTCTGAAATTGTCAAACTTCACTGTTTTTAATGTTTAATAAGTATTGTCAGCAATTTGATCAGTTGATTTGCAACATTGAATGTCAATTGAACCATTTATAACATGAAATGCTGGATTTTTTTAGAGCTGAATGATGCTAATGTTATGCTAAAAAATGCACGCTACTTTGGTATACTTTAAGCCAATCAAGTCCAACCTTTATGCATACAAGTGGACTCAAAATACAGTCGTGGCTTGTGGATTGGCACTTGCTTTTCCCCTGGATATTCTCACTGCAAAAAGGTAAATGCATTGGTTAATCATTAAGCAACACTCAATGAGGTTTATTTTTGACATGCAACTACTCTATTTCCATTTGTCAGCAATATATCATGATTAGTGCAATATGCAGCCATCAATATATCAAAGAAATTGAATTTCTATATTCTATATACCATTTCAAATCATCTATGATGAATCTCAAATCATCAGAGATGTTGCTCGCTGTAATACACATGCTTTGCAAAATAGAAGTTTAAAAAGAATAAAACATACACTCATGTTATCAACATACAGTCATGTTATCATTGGCTGCCAATTTGCTGAAAATTATAATACTGGGTGTAATGAAACCTATGAAATCTTTTTCAGGAAGAAAACCAGAGTTCAAGTGTCAAAATTCATTGTCAACAACAAAATGCATGCAATATGATTGTCCAATTCTTTCTTCAGAACCTTAACTCGCAAACTTAAATAGAATAGAATAGATTTTTTAACGTCCATGGAGACCAACAGGTCATGGGACCCATACAATGGGCTAGTACAATCATTACTACTAGGATTAAAAAACCCTGCCTCGAAAGGTTTTCAAGGGAAAAACCTTTGCAGTAATGATGATACTAGACAAGCGGACTATCTCAAAAGCAGGGTAACTCAGAAGAGTATGGCTTTCATCTTCAATAACCTGTAACAGGCAATATACCAAGACCAAGAAGCCAGAGAGGAGATGATGAATTGCTCTAAGCTCTATCAATGTGCTCTACGATCACAGTTTAAGTTTACAGACCAATAATTATAGGAAGATTACAGAATAAAAATTTACCTAATGCAACCGGCACCCAGAGACTTTTCCCACAAGAAGTCTGCACCAAAAATCGTCCAACACAAAAGCACAGAAGCATTGACCACAACAATTCTGGCCCCTTTTTCTTCCTATGATTAGATTGCTAGGAAGAGTAGGGATGCTGGAAATAGAAATGAGACCACTGACCGTCCTTCATGCAGTGGGACCGATTCAGAAGTTTTTTAGTTCAGGCCAGATGCGCAGAGCGGAGTCATGAAGGTTTTCAGGTGTTAAAAATTACAGAAAAGTAGAGAAAAACCTTCTCGGATCAAAGAAATTTGTGCAAAGTAAAAAGTGAAGGCAATCAAGTGATTTGCACCTCGATTTTCTTCTTCTTCTGATATACTCAGCACTCCTTGCAACCAATTTGAAAATGCCGCTTGCCTACTACACTTTCCCTTGTTGGATTCTAGCCCTATTATTTCGCTGCTCCTACTTCCTTTCTTATCTCTCACCCTCAACCCTGAATCATCAAATAAATCCGAAACAACATCCATCTTAGGTGATTAGCGTACAGTAAAGCGGAGGGATTGGCTCCATTTTTCGAGCAAGTGTTCTTACGTTCTTTTTGTGGAAGCGATGGCCACTAAATGCAATGATAAATAAACACCCGGACTCGACTATTCTACAAAACCATTCAAGCAAAAACTATTATAGGATTGATTGATTTATTTACCTTTCATATCAATCACTACTGACCACCATGAGCAGCTATAGCCATATCCAGAACACCTGCTGGTACACCCATGTTGGGAAAAAACCCACCATATGCGGCCTGTGTTGCTATCGGCCCGAACGAAACTTACCCGAAAAATGCATTCTAACAACCACACCCGCTGAAGACAGATCTGTGATCATTCTTGGAGTTATTCCAGCCACCGGAACTATGGATACCTACCAGAAGTTACCCTATAGCTGCCATTTGCACCCAGCTTTGCAGATCTGCTTGCGTCACCACATCTCCATCTCCATTGCTTAGGAGGAGCAAGCACCGGTTAGCCAGTTTCCAAAGTGGCTGCCCAACAACAGTGCCCACTGCCAGTTTACACCCGATAGCAAGTTTGGAGCAATCATTGGCATATTCCTGGCATATGCGAGCATATACCTAGAATATGGCCATAAACCCACATGGACGAGGGCTTGCCCCCTAACATAACCAGAAATTTTGCCAGAAAAATAAATTGCAAAGGAAAAAAAATAAGAAAATTGAATCACAGAGGAATGCAAGAAAAAAATAAGGCCCGTTTTCCATAGTAGGAGCAAAATATGATTGTCGTATATCTTTATGACAGTGTTTGTGACTATCACATGGATTTCTGGTATATCTTATGAAGAGCACTTTCCCATTGCTATAAATAAGACATGTCGCATCCCCTTAATCCAAGAGTGGAGCATGATTTGAGGCAGAAATGAAGGAAGCAAAGTGGTTTTGATTCATGGAAGAAGGTTGCCTTATTTTTTTTTTTTGGAGGGAGGGGAGGGAGGGGTTCCAGGAAAAAAAAAGACTGCTACAGTACGACCTTGACCTCATGAGACATGTTTTAAACCTAGTTGGAAAAAAATGATTTTGGTTTAAGACCTTACGTGGCCACGATCCATTTGCTGAAATATAATAGGACTTGCAGCTCGTGGAAAATGGGCCTAATAACAAAAAGAAGGCATCTTGGCTAAACGAAATCTTTTTCCGTTCCTAGCATATCTCCAAGAAATGATGTAAGTCTCCCAAATACATGTCCTAAGTTACCATAAAAAATACAAACATAAAAAGATAGATATAAGCTTGCAATATTTTAGTTTCGTATTTGTGGGCATTATTTCACAGAAGGTTAGGCCACCATTTGGGCGTGGTATTGTATTGAAAATCGTATATGAATAGTATATTTGCAATGAATTGAGTTGCTTGTTGGTGGCTGAAGATTCAGGTCCAGAGGTTGCAGTATCTGTTTATTCTGATTTGTGTTTGCATGGTCTCAATTTAGAAGGAGATGATCGTGGATCGCGAAGGGATAAGACAGGATTGCATGCGACTCCTGGAGTTCATGCTTGTTGCAGTTAGGGGGCTGCGGGATGGAGCAGCCAGGCTCATAGTTGGATCGCATCCAGACTGCTCTATGAATGTTCAGGTTGGATTCAGATCGGATTTAAGCATGTGTGAATGTTTGTTTGAAGGCGTGTTAAGAGGAGGGCATCCGGACTAAAGCGACAAAGTGCGCTGATTACTAAAATGCTGCGCGCATATGGGCAATATGGACCTTAGGATCACTTTATGTGGCAGAAAAATGCAGGACATCCGTGGGGTACAATGTCTGGAATATACTGCCAATCCACGGCTTGGAGGAAGCAATACGGAAAAAACCCATAAGGAAAGAAAAATAATGAAAATATAACCTCAAAGCCAAATAATGAAAAAAGATAGATAGATTAGGAAGTCACCAGACAGCCAAGCCTAGTAGACACCTACATATCCTATCCATATCAGGTTGCGTCGAATGGTCCATAGTGGGCATATATCAACATAAAGTTTTACTATGTCGGGGTTCATCATTAATATAACCCCTAGCAACTCCAATCAAGAAATGACATCTAAGGCAAGGTTTAAACCTCTAACCAAAGTGCACAAATCTTAGGTATCACTAGGTCTATACCAACAAGATAGAGAAAAATGACAAGAAATGGCACATATGGGCTGGAAAATTTTATTGAGCTCCAACATTTGAAATAGATACATACAAACTTGGCTATGGCCTTAATAATAGAATAGAATAGAATAGAATTATTTTTATCCTCCACGAGATACATACAACTACGTTTACTTGGCTATGGCCTTAATAATGGGAAATAATAAGTTACACACTGAAGTTTACTTACGAGAAAATCAGCAGCATGTCAGTTTCGCCCTTGCATTGGCCTATAAGCTCTACGGGTTGCATTGTTGTTTGCTGCCGCTTCACAGGGACGGCAACAGCGAGGGCGAGGCTTCTTCTCAGGTACATATTTGTCCACCAGATATTCAAGAGCAATCTCAAAAAGCTCATCTATGCTGTCAATGTACCGATCTACGCCTGTTGTTCCACTACAATAGAAGAAATTTTCCGTCTCTGAGAACGATTCAGACATTCTTTTCAAATGATTTCTGATATCCCCTATTTCCTCATCCTTAAAATATTTGTGGTACTGCTCATCCTTCCTCATGAGCTCAATTACAAGCTCCACTGCATGACGGCGAATCCTGGGTAGCTTAGGATTAGGGCTTCCAAGTTTAGATAATAAGCTGTTTAGGGCTTTGGGTACACCCTGGAATATTTCATTCTCTCCCTTTTTAGATAATGCAGAGACTGTATATGCAGCAAGACCAAGGTAAGCTTCCAGCAACTCACTTTTTTTTTGGTCTTCATTGTTTATTTGTTGCATTCCAAGCATTATAGCCTTGATCTCTGTTAGAATATATTCGGTGGTCCTTCTTGCGATTTCCTCCTTCTTCTCATCAGGCAAATGAGCACAAAGGCTTCTAAGGATCTTTGCAGCGCATGTTGATAGCTCAACATCGTCATCGCTGCTCTTCTTTTTTAACTGTTCTATAATTTTAGAGAGGGCATCTTCACCTCTTATTATTTTTGCACAGTTTCTTGAATTATGCCACGCCAAGCGGTTGAGAATTTTTGCTGCTTCAAGAGACTGCAAAGATTGTTGTCTAGCAGTAAACAATTGCATGAGAAAACCTATTGCGATGCCTAATGCATCCTTGATATCCTTTTCTAGAGCCAAACTTTTGAAAATGTCTAGGGCACAAACCTGGAAACGGTCAATCTCAAGGATATCACGAAGCTTGTCGAGGGCAGAGACTTGCTTGACTATCTCGTTCCTAATGGCCTTTGCAGATTCTCCAGTGGTTTCTGCAAGCGTTTTTGAGAATTTCCAGACTTGATCTATTGCACATGGTATTTATGGATTCACCAGGTTCCCTCAAAACATTTACATTTATGGATGACACTAATGCTGATATGAGTCCTCTGGTTTGACCTATTCTGACACAACATCTATGATCCTTTGCCAGCTTTTCCAACATTTGTAGGGCAAGAAGTTTGAGGTTGTCAGAACACTCTTCTGTAGATTCTTTGATAATAATAACAGAAGCTATACTTTCCAAACCCCCTGGTACAGCCTCTACCCTGAAGCAAATGATTTTCTGGGAGACAAGTGCATTTAAAATCATTGCTGCTTCTGTTACCAAGCTCACCAAGCTCTCCTGACCCCTTTGATTCCCCCAAGTAAGCATATCTAGAAGCCGTTTCAGCGTATCCAGTGAAGTCCCTATTTTTCTGACTCGTGTTTCTCGAGTAAGAATGCTTCTTTGATCCTCAGGTGAGGATGTAGGTTTTACCAATGCAGACATAATCCGCACTCCGTCAAGTTGATCATTGTAGCTGCTAGATTGAATGTTCTTCATGCTAAAATCAATCAGGTCCTTCCCTATTCCTTCAAAGTTGCTATTTAAAGAACGAGAGTAAACATAATCATAAAACTTGCTCACCAATTTCTCATCCCCAAGCCCACATTTCACAGAGACATGCTCGAACAGTCTGCACATTTTGATCTTAATTTGTCGGTAAAGGCTATGGAGTAGAAATATTGTAGCCTCTAAAATGGCTAAGCTGTAGTAGATGGACATAACTTTATTCCTATTTGATGCGGACACACCAGACCTCCCATAGTTATGTTTAGCAAGGCGGAATGCTGACAAACCAAGGGAAATGAAGCAAAACAAGAGTGAAAAAACTTGAAGAAGTAGGCTTACTTTTGGAAGCATTCCTGCTTTCTCATGTTCTCTGTTAGGTGGTCTTAATGGTTCACGGTCGCCATTTGGGGACTCGATGTCTCCTGTTACTACTTCGTCAAAGTCTCCTCCACACCTGCTCCCTGGAAAGGCCTTAGAGAGTACTCTTTGCCATTCAAATTGTTGGGTTCCAATGAGTACTCTGGCGCCTCCAATCACAAGTAGAACCATAATAAACCAAAAATCCATAGAGGTGATAGTTCCAACAAGTAGACCTCCCAGCAGCACCACAGTTGCCCATATGAATGCCAAACTACCTATAAGACCAGATAACTTTGCAAGAACGACCAATCTGGTAGCTAAACTTATCACCTCCTCTTCAGCCTTCCCACCAACGCTGCACTCTGTTTCATGCATTGGCATGATGTTCAACTCAAGATGCTGGTATATTTAACTTTGTTCCTATGTTTGATGCGTACAAACAAGGCTTTCCATAATTATGTTCTACAATGAAGGGAGAATGCTGGTAAAACAAGGAAATGAATGAAAACAATGGTGAGAAAACATGAAGAAGGTGGCTTACTTTTTAAAGTAGTCTTGCTGCTTCGGTGCTTAACTTCAAATGCAAACAAGTTGGAATTAGGTATTAACTTCAACTTGCAAACAGACTCGGAATTTTTTGACGAATTCAAAGTCAAACAGGTTTGAAATTTTGAATATTAACTTTCAACGTGCAACAGACTTGGAATTTATTAGATAGATAGATAAACTATAAACTGCTTGCATGCACACAAACAATACGGCTGTAAGTTTAGAGTATTTGATTCCTCTAACCAATTTCCTCCTTTTCAAGATTTTTTTTATGCTAGCTTGATCTTTGGAGATTAGTGGTCACGTTGAGGATTTATATTTTACTTTGGTGGGGCATTCATGTGCTTCTACATGATGAAAGTGTACATGATGAAAAGTAATTATTTAATTTCATTCCATCGAAAGTTAAGCAATACTTCGTCCTTCCTTTTAGTAGCCTTGCCGTGGAAGCCCATGATTGCTAGAAGCTATTATTATCTAGCCACGACATTGCATTTACCATTATTTCTTATTTCTTAAGCAACTTTTACCATTGTGTCTCGATAAACCACGTATATCCACGGTCCCATACTTATTTATTTATTTTTGGGTTGCCCCAGGGGGGCAAACCTTTGTTTATGTGGGTTTATGGCATATCCTAGGTATATGCTAGAATATACCTAGGATATGCTGATGACTGCTCCAAACCTGCTAGAATATACCTAGGATTCGCTGGATCTAGGGAAGGGGAAACTTTCGAGAGCAGGAAGTTTCAGGAAGAAACTTGATGGGCCGAAGCGGTGGCGGCGTCGGCGCGAGCCCGCCGCAACAAGTTCTTCTTCCCCGCCGAGAAAGTTTCCACCTAACAACTCGTCCCACGAAGATTACGATCCGGCAATTTCTTGGCTTTTAGAATTTTCTTGCAGCTATAGCGGCGGATTCCATCATATTAATCTTCAAGCTCGAGTTTGAGCCATTTTATGCTCAATTTGGTGAGAACTTCTTTGGAATGGGCATCTTAGGCCGGAAACGGATAGAAGCACCGGATAGGGGCAAATATTGTATTCACGAAACATGGTTTGAAACAAGTTTTGGAAGGAAATTCATATTGCAAGCAAGAATCGAGAGAAAATTAAGAACCTATGCATAGCCTTTGATGTCCCTTCCGTGAAGCAACAATAGCGTTAGATCCTCGGCTGGCAAAGAAGAAAGTTAAGAAAAAACTACGTAAAAGAGTACTCTTGTAAACAATAATCTTGGTGCCCGCTAGAGCCCCGCCAAGAAATTGCATTGAAAGTTACCTAAAAAATAAAAGAGCTGAAACCTTAGGTAATCTTCTGGTGGCGAAGGTTACGATGCTCCAACCGAGTAACCGGCAGGGCAGACCGAAGATTTTCCTTTCTAACAATCGCACGAGGCTATGGATTCATGATCACCAGGCTAGGTGGTCTTTGCATTTTCTTGAAGAAAATCGATTCATAGTTTTCGGCGGTTTATAAGGTGGGATCCATATCTGAGGAGGAGGAAAGGTGAGCGGTAATTTTAGATATTGAATGCTCTACGTGGTGAGGCTAGCCTCACTGGCGTTATTAGTCATACAAAATTAAGAGTAGGCTGTTTGCTCGTACTAAGATTTGGAGACCATCAGTTTTTGGCCCGGGATCTTTGGGAGCTCAAGTAGGCTGAATCGCATATTTGCAAGCCTTAGGTTCGAGCCTTTTCTTAAACTACTTGCTAGTTTCTCGTGTTTGGGCAAAGAACTATTTTGCATCCAAAAGATACGATTGGGGCTGTTTTAGAATCTATCTTCTCTAGGCTACTAATAATTCAAACCCTCAATAAAATATTGCGGCGTAACATCATCGGGGTTCCAAATTTTATGAAAAATGAGGTAAACAAAAATCCTTCTCATTTTGAAATAAATAGGACATCTCAAATTTCAAAGGGGACATGTCCAATCCGATACAAAAATAGTAGGACAAAGTCCAATTTCTTTAGAACAAAAAGTTCTTGGCAAAGATAATGAGATCTTATAAAGAAAAGCTTTTTGATGTAGCAAAACTTTCATAAACATTTCATACAAGATGGTCTAGCGTAGCATTTTATATTTGTGACTTGAGATCTTTTTCCAAATTTCAACATATGAGTTGTGATTGCCTTTTATTGACCATATGGACGGAATGGAGCGAACGAGGGAAGTAGATGGTCCCTTTCTCTCTTCTCTCGCTCACATAGAAGCGGTCATAGAAGTCGAAAAAAAAAAAAAAAAAGGGAAAATGAGAGGGTCCAAAAAAAAAAGTTGATTTTATTTAATAGCAAAAGTAATTAACTTTTTTGTTTGGTTAATATTTAAAATATGAATTTCTATTTATATCTAAGATAAGTTACCTGAAATAAAATATACATACTAAAAAAAAATCCCCCACTTAAAAAGAGTAGGACAAAGTCCTCTTCTTCAAAAACTAGTAGGACAAAGTCCAATTCAATCTTTTTTTTTAGGACGGCATGTCCTACTCATGTCAACAACATCTGGACATTGGCAAATTTTGTAGGACAAAACGTAAGATTAACCTCACTTTTTTCGAACCCTGAACATCATCCAATATCTCCGGTTCGAACCATGGTATTTGTAACTTCCATTAGAGTCTCATGTTGCCATATTTACATTTACCAATTCTCGGTCAGGAGCTACATGTTGATAGTTCCATTGGGTGCAATTGGGCGTAACAGCGGTTTGCTCGATTTAGCATTCACAAGGATGCTAATATAAGGGAGCATGTAAACCTATTACATGAAAGAAGAAAATAAAGGACGAATTTGTTCTTTGGATGCTATTGGCAATCAAAATCCTCGAGTTTTTACTTCAATACACCTTTTATTTGTTAAGCGAGGTGCAACGCGGTAAGCCTTAGTAGATGGCAAGCAACTCCATTCTCACATTATTAAAAGCGGATGTCAAATAAATATGCGTTTATCCAATGCCATAATTAACATGTATGCCAAATGTGGATCTCTCATGGAGGCATCGGGTGTTCAACGAATTGATAAAGAGATATTTTCACATGAACAACTTTGATTTGACGCATATTGCAGAAGATGAAGATATTCATTGAAGTGAAAAGACTCTTTAACCAAATGCAATGTAGTGGTTTGATTCCGGCAGAGTCACTTATGCCGGCATTCTTCGTGCATGTCTTTGGTGCGGTGCTCTCCCATGGGGCAAGCAAATCCGCGACCATGTGATAAAAGCTGGTCTTGAGTCGATGTCCGTATTGGAAATGCCCTCATTAACATGTATATAAAGTGTGAAAGCAAGGTGGATGCTTACCGGGTTTTGATAGGATCTTTGTTGCGATGTGATTACATGGACAACAATGATTTTGGGGTACTCGGTATGGAGGCGGCAATGAGGCTATAAAGCTCTTTGGAGTAATGCGACTTCATGGATTCGCGGTAGAACAAAATCGCGTTTGTGAATGTTGCAATTGCTTGCGCAAAGGAAGGGGCATTAAATTGGGCCAAGCACATCCATGCCCATCTCATAAGTACGTGATTGTGAGGAATGCCATTCTCACTATGTATTCAAAGTGTGGAATGTTGAGTCTCTTTGAAGCATTTGGGAGGATGCACATGAAAAATGTTATTTCATGGAATGTGTTAATGTCAGTACGTATCTGGTTTGGATTCACCAAAGAAGCCATTTATCTGTTTGGGAAGATGCGGGGAGGATGGTTTGATTCGAATAAGATTACATACATAAACATAGTAAATGCATGCATTGATATGAGGAATTTAACGTGGGGCAAGTATATGCATGCTCATCTTAAAGGAGCTTATTTGGAGTCAAACATCCTTGTCGGAAGTTGTCTTGTTGACATGTATGCTAAGTGTGGATGCATCAGTTACGCTTTTGAACTTTTCAAGATTCTTCCTGCATCAGATGTGGTTTTATGCACATCAATGATATCCGGGTATGCTGCAAGTGATAATATCCATAAGGCCCTTGAACTTTTCTGGTGTATGCAAGGACATGGAGTTGAGCCTGGTAAGATAACTTATACGGCTGTTTTAGTTATGTGTGCTGAGAAGGTGATGTCAATTCTTATTACCCAAGGTTAATAGAAATATGTCTAAAACAGTAAGTTTTCTGTTTTCAATTCTTAAATTCACCAACCTGTGGAGGAGATGTGACACTTTTGCCTGTCTATTGCCAATTTTATGAATATATTATAAGCTTATTATTTCTGCAGAATGATCAAGTGCAAAAGTAAATGACCGAAGATCCAAGTGCATTGCTTTCTTGGGTTGTTTGGAAGTAAGATTTGGTTCGCGCGATGCCAAATGTGTACTTTTCTTATACAAAGTTTCCGTGCGATGCCAAATGTGTATTTTTCAGCTCCTTTAAATATGTCAAGCTTCTCTTCCCAATCAAATACCTTTGCAATGTATGGCAGGATTATATATGTGCATGCTAGATCACAAAAAAAAAAAAAGGGGCGTTTTGCATAAGGATGTTGTACACTACTATGAAATTTGATTGTTTCTATATTATTATAACGAGATTTGATTGTTTCTACATTTTACCAAATGTCATTTATTGGGGGAGGGGGCTTCCTTCCTAAGGCCTAGATTCCATGCTTGGTATATTTTTCACAATGTTTCCAACTTTCGTTGTGACTTGGAAGAAGTATTAAAATTCACTTATCCAACAATACTTAATGCATTACATCACCACCACCATGGGTATAGCCTTCTTTGGTTGGGTTTAGTGGCTAGTTCATTGGGCTAGTAGTAGTTGTGTTTGGTGGCTAGTTCATTGGGCTAGTAGCCATGCGTCCTTGTATTAAGGCTAGGGCCCTACTATCTCCTAGTCGGATTTTGCCAAGGTGATACATATAGTGGGTATGATGTTTGGGCATGAGAAAATGCGTTCTTGTGTTGGTATAATCGAATGTCGCCAAGGTGATACATATATTGGGTATGCGAAAAAGTGTTAGTGCATAAATTTAGACACCTCTACATTGATAATGTGTGCCCAATCAAAAACCGTATTTTTATAACGCTACATATTCTAAACGGGATGCACCCTGGACTACCACAGTCGTCGGATTCGTCGATCCTACGTCCTAGATCGTATGTTGGGGCCTGTGAGCACCTCTCATTTCGCTTATAGTCATTTATGATTGGAGGCACCTATGATTTTGAAATATGAAATATGCTTTCGCCTAAGGTTTTGAGGGAATATTGAACCTCTATACGGCTTTGCCTAAGATTTTAGAGTATGAAATACGGGGGCTCGAATCTCCTAATAAGATTATTTTAACCAATATACCCAGTAAGCTAGTCTGATTATTTTTGGGTTGCCTCTAGGGCCCCTTCTTTATGTGGGTTTGAGGCATATCCTAGGTATATGCTGGAATATACCTAGAATATCTTTGGTATTTGCTCAAACCAGCTATTCCCTCATGTGGCGGTCACCTGCGACAGAGCATCGGGGGCTATGACGACCCCCATGAGGTGAAGCCCTCCAAGTCCGGCAGCAGCAGAGGCTCACAAACACAAGGATATTGCAGCAAAGCGGGCAAAGAAAACTAAGAAAGTTTTTGCTTCCTTGGAGTCTATTATGCACCGTGCCATTTTATTCTTAGGACCCTGGCTTCTACAGATGAAGGCCGGACCTTAGCTACATATTTCAAGGAACATGTATAGTCCCGTTGATTATTTAGAGAGCAAAGCCGTTTTCCTTGTCCAGATGTTCATTGGGGATGGAGCAAAACTTGTTCGTGATGCTTTTCAGTTGGCAAAAGAAAAGTCCCCATGTATTATTTTCATTGATGAGGTTGATGCGATTGGAACTAAGCGTTTTGATAAGTGACCTTTTATGTTTCTTAGTTTTTGATTCTTAATGTAATTGCTACTTATCTATTTAAAATTGATATTTAAGAGTGAAGTGAGTGTGATCGAGAAGTTCAGAGGACCATGCTGGAGCTCTTGAACCATTTGGATGGGTTCAGTAGTGATGAAAGAATCAAGGCAGGTCCCTTCTTCTTGAGTTGACACCAGGAAATGATAATTGCTTACTTATTGAGTGAGTGGAAATCAGGATTAGATAAATAGAGGGTGTTCTCTCATTTTGCGAGTCATAACTGCCACCAATAGAGCAGATATTCTAGACCCGGCCCTGATGCATTTTGGAAGACTTGATAGAAAGATTGAGCTTCCACAGAGAAAGCTCGAGCACGAATCTTGCAGGTGCAATTTTATCTTTGTTAGATAAGGCCTACATTATATATAAGTAATTGACATGTTTTGCATTTCTGGTTTAGATACATTCTCCAAAAATGAATGTAAATCCAGGCGTAAATTTCAGGAGTTAGCTAGATCAACATATGACTTTAATGGTGCTCAGTTGAAAGCAGTTTGTGTTGAAGCCGGGATGCTAGCTTTAAGGAGGGATGCAACAGAGGTTTTTATAGCTATCCTTGTCTTTTTTTTTGCTTATCTTGATTCCTCTTTTCATGATTGATTCTAGAATCTCTAATTATTAGTGAACATGCTTATACTTGCATCTTAAGGTGGTATTATTTTTCCATAATCAACATTGGCCGGGTTCTGATTTCCCTCCTCAACAATGCAACAATTCTTCTGTTCCCATGAGCTCGTCCGAGCCTCAAGTTGAGCCCATTGAGATTATGAATCTTCCTTCCCTATATGCTGTTACACCATGTTATGAGTGGTAAATGTAATTTGCTTTCCTGTTCTATAGGAGCTACACTTGCTTGTGGAACTGGTGCATGCGCCTCTTAGTGGCTGCAGTCTTGGAGGGTCGAGCAGACAGGGTAAAGATTTGTTTCCTCCAGATGTTTGAATTTAATCATAGTAATGGTTTAGATTCTCGCGGATTACTTTACTGGTTTACTTTTAAAGTGATCAGCAACATGTATCGCTACTCATTCAAAAATAGAAAATTAATACAACACACATCGTAAGCATAATTCATCTTCTTTTTTATTTTGTGATTGTGTTGGTATTTGTGCCAAGGGCCGCATGTAACGCCGCATGCGGCGTTCCCTTCATCTTACGACCCCCCTTGCGGCATCAAGTTCCCCCTGCTGGATCTGAGTTGACAAAATTAAGTGCAGATTTTGAAATGGTCCGCTAGCATTCAATCAGGAATCTAAAGTGAAGGAAAAATTAGGATGATTATTTCGAAATTTGTGCTCAGCTCATTGTTGCCCCTCTGCAGATTCCTCTTCCGTCTCATTTGCCTGTCTCATTTTGCACTAAGGTGCATCAAATACAAAGCATTTTGCACTAAGCGAGAAGATCTGCGGGTAAAAACTGGCCGATTGGGGGACTCGGCTTTCGGGTGTCCGGGCAAAAAAAACATCATTTTTTTTACATCATTTTTTCTCGGGTGTTTGACATTTCCGATTTCGATTAAATTTGAGGCTTAAAGTCTTTGGACTCTTACTTGGAGGAGCTTCTTAACGATCGTGTCGGTCTTTCTCGCAATTTCACATTCCACACTCCCGGTCCATAAGCGTGATTACTATTCCTTTTTTATTCTTTATTTTTTATGTTGCGATGTGGTCCACGCTTCTCTTGGATGCTTTATGTCGGTCTTGAGCTTCAATAAGTTATGGATCGTGTTCAAGCTTTTTTATGTTTTAAGCCCAGGGGATTCTATATACAGCGGATCCATTCAGATCGCAATTCGTGGATCCAAGAACATTGCGATCCATAAGCGTCCATAAACAGGTGAGTTTGATTCCCTTTTTTTATTATTTGTTGAGATATGGTGGTGCTTCTACTTGGATGTTTCTCTGATACATTGATGCTTCATAAAGTCGTATCTTACATTTATAATTTCATAGTTTTTGTGAGCTTAGAGATAGAGGTTGGCAATATCCATTTTGGATTGCTCCGTGATATATGTTCTATTCATGATCGTGCAACAATGTATTGGTTTTCATGCTTACAACTCTGCAGAATTTATAAAAGCTCTATAAAGATTTATCACAAATTTTGTATCCTGTTTGGATTCTAACTTCTCTGGCAATCCAGGTGTTATCTGGAGTAGCATCACTTCTATATAAATCTAGAAACCTGTAAGTGAAATGCTCACCTCTTTAAATAAATTCAATTTAATACATTCGGTATGCATTTTGGGTGTTGTAAACAATGCCATGGTCTGCATCTCCTCCTCACAGATTGCTATGTAATGTCTAAAAGTTTCTTGGATGCTTGCTGCACCTATGCCATTACTCTGGTCTTATCTTAAATTTCACTTGGGCTCTACGAATAAATTCTTTTGATGCATGAATATATCATTTTCCCATCTTTTATTTTTTGCATGAGGTGGACTGGTATAAAGAAAGATTTTGCCCTGCCGTAACAAGTGTGATGGTGGACCATAATAACACGATGTGATTTAGATGCATCGCTCCACTTATGGAGAAAAAACAGAGCACTAAGGACAAAGATACAGCATCATAAAGTCTGGATATAAATTATTGCTACGCTTTTGGATGGGCTCACTATTTTTAATATTTTCTGCGTATTTGATCTCTTTCAATTCAATGCGTGCTACATGCTCTTAAAATGAGAAGAGCAAATGTGTGGATTGAGCCATATGAATGATTGTAGTTAGATGCAGCTGGCATGTAGCAGTATTAAGGGCGCATGCATATAACAGTATTAAGGAAGGAAATTTAGAAGCATATGACATGACGTTTCCATGGCATTCCGACCATCTTTTTAGTGATGGTGCCTATAATGCTGTTTTGAGACAGATGCAATATCCATAGTGATTGGATGATGATTGGACCCAGTGTCCATAGCGATTGGATGCTGTTAGTGCTTAAAAGGAGGAGGATGGTATTGCCAAAGGTGATCCACTATTTCCCCAGCTCTGCATTCACTAACCAAACGACATGTAAGTCTCTCATAGTACAAATGTCTGCATGTTCTTTCCTAAAGCATTTATGGACAGGTTGGCTTATTGGCTAAAGCATTTGGGGTCTGATTGTTTCCTCCATGAATAGAGTTGCGAGTAAAAGGCCAGACATACCTGAGAATATGCACCATAGATTTATCGAGCTTCTTGATTTATCATGTAGAGTGCGTAAGCATTATTCATGGTAGTTTATATACTGGTTTTGTGCATTTGCTATAGAAAGGAGAGAGACAAAATCCAGGCTCATGGGAATTGTGCTTCACAAATATTCTCATAGAAAGAAGTATTCTCATTATTTTGTGATATATATTCTTTATTCAAGTATTATGGGTTTTGTTCTTTAGATTGAATATGAGTCATTGATCTTCAGCATATCCTGGGCATGATGCCAAATCAACAGCTAACATCTTTTTGCCAAAAGAATGCTTTGCCACTTCCTAAGGTCAATTTCAAACATGTGAACATGCAATTTCACCATTCACTAAATTTGGAACCTTTGCCCATGACCATGGCCTTCACATCAAATCCTCTGCACATCACTATTACACAATGCTACAAAAATAAAAAAAATACAACCAATAGGCAGTAGGAATGAATACATAGCCGGGCTGGCATCGCCATGTGAGTGTTAACTTTCTCAATACATTGCTAAGATTGCCCATCGACAATGGCGGCTCGGCTTATTTACCTAAAAACCAACTCCTCTTTGCTACATACTTCCACTGAACGGCGGTTACCGCATTTGTCCGGAGACAAAGGAAATGATTTGCATGTGATTGTAGGCAGCGAGGAAGCTAAATCCGACCTGATTTGGCTATTATCAGCCTGGATTTAACGATCGTCACTCAAATTTATAGACCCATCAAGCATAGAACAGTTTAGCAGAAGACTCCACCTCATAAAACAGAGAGATTCAAGCAAGACAGACATCCTTGGCGCATCCGAACCGCTGTCCCTTCCCGTTTTGATCGGCATGCAGGAGCTCGCTGTCTGGCAAGATAGCAACATCACGTGATGTCCCCGGAATTCCATTTCTAGACATTGCAAGTATCCTGATTTATTCGCTCAGTTTGCTTCCGCGATACCTAAACGCCATTAAGCTGCTCAAATGCCTCAAAATATAAGCTTTCCAATACTATACACCACTGAAATCTTACCCCAGAACATTGCTAAAAGAACTTCTCAAAATACCAAACTCAAATCATGGAAGTTTGTTGGTATGCACTTGAAAGCATTGGGAGGATGTAAAAATCAAGGAAGAATGGAAGATTTTAGGGAAATTTACCAAAATAACCCTAATTGTTGACTTAATTCCCAAAAAGCACTTTGTATTTTTGAAATTCTTAAAATGCCCTTAATTCTTAAGTATTTCTCCAAATAGCCCTTTGTACTTTAAAAATAACTAGAGATAAGTCTATCATACTAAAAATGATCGAAGACAACTAATTTAATGCTTTTACAAAAAATCGCATTGAAGGAGAAGCTTTGTGGGCATCTTGTGGAGAAGCTGCTTCATACGCATCCAGGTTACTTGTAGAGCTCATTTTGCCATTCATATGCTGGAGCTATTTATCCTCTGAATTTTGAACTTTAAAATAATAAAATGCTACCTCTGGCAACATGTCGTCCTCCTGACAGGCCTAAAAGAAAACGGGATAAGGAAGAAGATAGGGATAGAGAAAAGTGTGTGTACAAATGCACACGTTGTGGTAATGCCGAACATAATGAACGCAGTTGCAGAAATCCTATTTGATATTTCTGTTGCATATTTTTGTCATAATGATTTTCTAAAATTTATTTTCCAAATTATTGTCTCTGTAAGAAACACTTCCTCTGTAAAAAATGATCCTCTATATAAATAAGTGCTTTTTTGTGATTTTTTAGATACAAAAGGCTATTTGGGAAAATACTTAAGAATTAAGGATATTTTGGGAATTTCAAAAATACAAAGGGCTTTTTGGGAATTAAGTCAACAATTAGGGTTATTTTGGTAAATTTCCCAAGATTTTATTCAACTCCATGAGAACAACCAATCCAACTGCAAGCTACTAACTACGGTGGTAACAGATTGAACGATCATTATCTAATCAAATCGCAGCTGGATAATGCAAGATAATTTTGCATCGGGCATCCAGTCCAAAAAATGAGGCACATGGATGCAAGACATAATGCACATGCATAAGGAAAGAGATTCTTGCATAGCTTCAATCCATCTTATTGAACCACAGAAATAAACAATGTCCCCATATATGTGTGAATAAAATAATCACCTCCCATTTTGTGATAGTAATGGTACACCATCCAGTAAAATCTGCATTCATGTAAGAGATCAAAACAAAGGTACAATCCCCATTTTAGTAAAGCTAGAAGCACAAGACATGGTGCTGGAAACAATGAGGTATTTGACCAATGGGAAACAAGGTGCTGCGCACGACGGGTTGCCCTCCGGTGGCCCAAAAGTGTGTTTTCATGTTTCTTGTTGTCGTTTCGTTTTCATGGTTCTTGTTAGATCATTTCATGTGTCAAGGCTTATTAATGGTTTGAATGGGGGCTTTGTTTTGTGTTGTTTTGTTTTGTTTTGTTTATGAATTGTATATGGACCAAGAAGAGGCTTGCGAAGCTCAGTGCCTAGACCATTGGGATTGACGTGATTATGTTCTTTGTCTAAAACACATTAGCCATTCATGAAGAATGCTTTCTATTCTATTCTCCGTGGACGTTAAAAAAACTATTCTATTCTATTCTATTCTATTCTATTCTTTGTGTAGTTACATCAGTAATGGAAATTGTACAGGCCCTGTATGAATACATGTTGTTATTTTCATAGTGAATGTATACAAATGTTAAGAATAGAATACCCAGTGGTAAAAAAGAGCCAATTCGTGCTTTGGTAATACTAGTAATGGGTGCCCGACGTTGCCGGGCATAGATACATTTGTATTGTAAATACAGTAGCCGTAAATTCGGAGCCAATACCAGCGAGGAGGCATACCAGACATCCAGCCAACCTGCAGGCTATAACATAATAAATAGTATCTACCTTGTTAATTTGGGATTTTCAGGCCTGGCAAAAAATGTTTTTGGAATTTATTTTAAATGATTTCCCTAAGATTTTAGAGGTTTTGGCGGCCGGAAAAAAATCCCGATTCTCCAAAAATCGTGAAAGAATTTTGGCTCTATTTTATTTCCTACATTTTCCCTTTCATTCCACGAATCTACCTATCATGCATGCACGAATCCGCCTCCGGTGCTCAAAAATTTAATTCGATTCTGCCTCTTTCCTTCAAGATCCTGCGCTAGGGTATCAAATTCCGTCCTAGGTTGTGCTGCGGACAGGTATTTCCTCTTTTCTTATTCTTCTGAGCAACCCTTTGAGCTCTTGGATTCTCATGTCTTCTACTTTCGGTTTTTTCAGGTTAGAACAAATTTGGGCTCCAAATATTCAAGGTAAAATTTATTCTGTCTGTCTATGCATACTATGATTGCTCAATCTCTGCATTTTAATGTGGCGAAGAACTTTACCGAGGTAATACAAAAAAACTTCACCAGATCATGGATTACTCAAGTCCTATTATTGCAGGAGCTCTTATTGGGATTGTTTCATTAGCCGTGGTGGCATTGGCTAGGGACGAAGCCGAATGGGCGGTAAGGGCCTTCAAAGATGATTCAATCGTTGATCCCAAAGGTCACACTTTCCTCTCCCCATTATGCTCAACCTATTTTGTTTCCAAAATCGGTCATCAATTGCTTCCTAAATCTGGTCGGGAAAATTGGTGTTGCCAAATTGGGAGCTAGAGCTGGACCTAGGTGAACCTCCAAAAGAGTCTCGGATTGTTGTTAAAACAGCCTAAATCGGGCCGAGATCTGCAATGTAGTTTCGTGAGTATCTCCTTCAGTTTTTTCGGGATAATCCGCTCAATATTTGGTGTCGAGTGCACATTTGGAAGCAAAAAAATCCCCCTTGACTAATCGGCCCAAGAAAGAGAGAAGATAGATTATGAGATCCCGGTGGAAGGGAAGATGCTATGTATGGAGGTTTGGGGTGGCGTAAATGAGAGGAACTATTTGTGGAATCATGGGCCGATGGGAAGGGTAGATTCGAGATTGTCAATTCAAAGCCAAATTTTTTGTAAGAACCCTATTTTGAGATTGTTGTTGACATGTTTTTGGCTTTAACATGCTACCCATTGAATTATTAGTTATGCCCTTCGTCCTAAATGGTTTTAGTTCACCATTGTTACGCTCCTCTCTTTGATTTGTTGTTTGTGAGCATTTTGTTCCTCGCTGGTATAATGTCCGGGGCAAAGAAGTGTTAGCAAATTTTCGGTTCTAATTTAATATTTGGCGTCATTTGTTTGAATGTCTTATCATTTATTCATGCACATGTAGTGCCGAATCTCCGGTATCCCAATAGCATTGCACAATCATACACACCATACATGCAAATGGAGGTCACTTCAGGTCGATATCGCTTTGCAATGTTAGTTTGTTGTATTGTTATTGATGTTTTAGATTTACAAATGTCTCAATCTTAAATCTCGTATTTCTATGGCAAAGTCAAGATTTTTTGAGGTGCTATGGGGGTTTTCACCACTCTTTTGCGCTAGGTGTCGGAGGTGGTGCTACTTCATCCAGCTTGATGAGGTAATTGGGTTATCAAGGTAAGAGTTTGCAGCTCTTATTTTCTTTTCTTTTTAATTGAACAAGCTCGGCCTCCGGGTGTCCGCACGCCATGCATATCATGTTCGTGTAGAAGAAGCGTTAACCCGATGAAAACAAAATAATCTTTAGAAGATCATGCATTACTTAAGCCTTATGAGATCATATTAGTTGTGGCGTTGGGTTTACGTGGATGGATCCGTAATGTGCGGTGAATGGGGTGTGAATTACTACAATTGAGAGTCCAAAGACTACGCTTCTATCATCTCCGCCCAAATCGACTCTGATAAGTCCATAGCTCCAAAAATATGTCTTAGCTCTCATGATGCTATAGATAAACATGACTACCAACTTCTTTTGATAGCAAATGCACGACAATGATGCAATGCTATAAGGACCAAGCCCTTTGCAGTGGTTTTGTTTCGGGGAAGGCCAAATTTAACGGACATGACATATTATTAAGAATGCTTCTTGATTTAGTATTTGAGATGTCTATTGCAACTTCATATTGAAATGTAGTGTGAAAGATATGTATAGGAAACATATGTAGAAGAATGATTCTTTGTTGTTTACCTTTGCAGATGCAATTCCACCAAGAATAGAATCCATTATCATGCTATCATCTGCAATTCAGAATTTGACGCCTGGGTATGTTTAAATGCTTCTTTCTTTGCGCTGATATTACTTTCCACAATCATGCAATTCTTTGTGCATTGGATTTGATTCGTATATATTGTATTTGATCATTTGCACTTTCTTCCTTTGGCGTCTCTTTTATGCTTCGTTGCCGTTGGGTTTTTCTTTGATACTTGCAAAAGACTTAGAGCCATCTGACTTTGTCGCTTCGATTGGCTAAGAGATCGCCATTTGCGCAGTACATAGGTGTTGTACAAAATAAAGGAAGCACCAGCTCATGTTCTTAGTGACATTCCATGGCAGAATCATGTGAGTCCCTCCTTTTTTATCCATAGTTGGCTCCATAGTAAAGATTGTGTAGAGATTCTTGATTTAATCATCTCATATCCTTTGGGACAATGCCGTCACATATGATAAGGCACTAAACTACATGTTTAATTAATTGCGACTTCTTATTACATAATCGTCTGTACAAAGTGCGATGGGAAAATGTCTTATTCCTGCAGATAAGCTGAAGCTTGGATTATGTCCTAACAATTTAATCCCTTTCACATAAGGTCCTATCATCAACTGGTTCTAATGGTTACTAGAGGTAAGATTATCTATGATGTTGTATTATGCTACATGTTTTGTTTTTCCTTAATTTTATGATAGAATCCTTTGTGCTCTATTTATCTAATGAACATATGTTCATGCTCAATATCCATCAGATCATCAGAGGTTAATAATTCTTTAGAGAACTTTAGGTCTTGAGGCATGAGAGACCAAGAATTTGCCTTGCATTGGCATGTGAGTGCATGCTCTCTAACCTTGGGTCGCTATTTTGATGCCATTGTATATTGCAAACTTTGAAGAGGCAAGCCTCATTCGTGTATTGCACAAATAAATGTCTGCTACTTTGTACAAGATCCTTCTCACAAGATCGTTTGAGGTCAGGCTGAGGTTGTTGTAGGCATGAAAGCTCTGCTCTGCACCATTTCTTTATTCCGTTCCTTCCATGAATCTGTGTGCTATATTCAAAGACATGGCCTTAATTTCTGATTCAAACTTTCAGTGTCAAATGGCCTATGTAAGTGCTTTTGTGCCCCTTGCATGAAGGTATTAGGTTAGCATATGCTGGTCTTCTGAAGCATTTATTCTTAACCAATGTAGTGTATTAATTTCCTGTTGTGTCATATCACCAATAGAGGAGTTAACAAGCATATTCATTCTAATTGAACCCAAATTTGCAGCATATCATCCCTCTATAGAATGTCTAGAATGAAATTAACGTACCCTCTAGCCATACAGTCTGGCTTGCTACTTGAAGGTATACAAACTTGCTTTGCTTAGTTTTTATTTTCACTATAGGTTGGCGTCTTTCTTAGTTAGCTACAAACACAGAAATGTCCAACTATCTCGCTAATGGAAATTAGCCAATTCTTATTCTCCAATTATATAGTTCGCTTGCCCGAGACCACCTCACATATTTCCAAAATTGTCTAGCTTGCTAAGCTGTTTAATGTGTTTCAGTATAGGAGCAATGAACTTTCAGCATTAACAAATGTTATAGAAATGAATAAATGT
Organism: Isoetes taiwanensis; assembly: GCA_021234155.1. NCBI lineage: Eukaryota > Viridiplantae > Streptophyta > Lycopodiopsida > Isoetales > Isoetaceae > Isoetes > Isoetes taiwanensis. The sequence goes on from JAJEKV010000799.1 coordinate 72,817, forward strand.
GAATATCTGAATATGCAGAGTATCATCCATATCGCTCTTTTGCGAAGCAACGATTGTTGAGAAGTAATAATATGCTATTGCTGGGCCTTTGTAGATCATCATGCCTACTATTGCTTTTTTGCAAAGCATTGATTATTGAGAACTAATGGTATGCTAGATGTGCTAGGGCTGTGTGCAATAGATCATCATGCTTGCTTGGAAGCGCATTGTTTTAGACTACTTAAACTGAACTTTCCAGCTACACTTATATTGCAACACTTAGTATTACATGAAAAATATGAGGGTCTCCAACTTATCTTAGCTTAGTCTGCATGTGTTAGAGTTTTTTAAATATTAGATATCTTAGATATATGTTTGAAAGAATTTGATAGATGAAATATGAGACTTGGATGTATCGTATGAAATATACTCTTATCCTTTTTATTGCAGGAGGTTCTAAGCAAAGATATTAAACTCTGCTGGTAAAGATGTGCTGTCTGCACTCAGATTAGCATGATGATTCTAGATATTTGATGCTGGAAATTCATGTTTGATGGCAATCTGAAGAATAATATAAGTCTACAATTCAAAGCCGTTATTGCATGCTAAAATAGTGAGTTTCTTACACATTCATATTGTTATTGTTTGATTATTCTATTGCAGTGATACTTGCAGTTTCCCAAGAAAGGGAGCATTGATTCAATTTAAGGAATGCAACACAAGAGTCCGTCAACAGTTGACAGAAGTTTGTGGATTGCAAGAGCAGTTGCACCTTGCATCTTCATTTTTAGATCTCTCGAGAACAAACTCATGTATGCCTATATAGCCTCTCCATTCCTTCTACATCTGCTGCCTTTTTTAGTCTTTTAATGTCTTCTATATTTGAATAATATTCTTGCACTACAATGGAATGCCTTGGATTTTTTGCTTGATGGGCCATGGTTTCTCAAATGTTGTACGGTTTGAGGTTTTGGCATTGATAGAGTGGATCCATCCTGGATTGACGGATGACTTGCTGAAATATATTAAATGTTTAATGCTGGAAGATGAAATGTCAAATGTTGTACTATATGCCAACATTAATTGTTGTACGATATGCCAACATTAATTGTCAAGACATTTTGGATGAAAAATATACTCATATATAGGCATGCTTTTGAATATAAGAATTCGTTTCTCTAGCCTACAAACAAGCCTCGACATTAATGAAGGTTGTTAAAGCCTCACAATATTGGAACGTTCCTTAAAAATGTCCCTTAAAAAATGTTTATTAGTCCCTTCAACATGAAATAGGGAAAATCAATTTGCTTACGAGCTTACGAGAGCTTGCTCAACTTCAATACCACGAAATCATCTTTTGGAAGTTCTTAAAACATTTCTTAAAATGCACCTGTGATCTATCTTTGCAACCACATGTGTATAAAACACCCTCGATAGCATAATATTACCTAATAGCTCATCAATTCTACATTTTTAGAATGAACTCACAATTGCCTAATACGCCATCAATTCCATATTTCTAAAATGAACTCAAATGCTCTTATAGTTGCATCCATTATAACATGTGTGACATTATTTGACATTTTGTGATGATTCAACATGTCAACAACTACTTGACAATTTTTGAGATCATCGTTGTACCATGGGGAGTTCAGCATGTCAACAACCACTTGGCATTTCATGAGGGGGCTTATATTGGTTGTATAAGATAAATAGGTAGATGGTATTTTAATATCCTATTGTTTACACCATAGTTAGCATAGCATCAAAGACCCCTAGGAAAGCCCCTCCATCATTCCCCCCTTTTAAGTTCCTTGCAGGTCATCAATCTTTAAGTACTTATTAGCAAATTGTTTTATATATATGTTGATGATGTTAAGGCACATGTGGATTTAGGTCTTCATAAAGTAGTCGGTTGGCCACCCAATACTAAATGATGTTGTTTAGGCATGAAGATGAATTATATGGTTCCTTTGTAACATGCACTTTTTGTTTGTTGCAATTGACCTTTCAAATAACAAACCTTATGTTTTATTTGTAAAATTCCTTCTTTGTACCCCACATGTTCCACAGTCCTGTGTTTATATATCCCACAAACAAAGAGGTTGCATTTGTCAAAATTTGGTATAGGGCTAAGCCCTATGAAGTAACCATCACATATAGATCAACTTGACAACATTGTAGATCCACAACTAATCACAAGTTTGTCTATCTAAAGTTCCAAGAGCAGAAAATTCAAGAAACAGGCCAAACATTTTTTTTTTGAAACTTCAAGGAGACATCTTGCTTTCAGAAAGCCTTTTAATAGCTCATTCACATACATTATAAACATTTTGTGTTTGGGTCTCTTTAGGTTGGTTTGTGCCCTTTGAAATTGTCATCCTCCATGTTTTGCCTGCTAGATCCCATTAAGGTATAATTTTTCTCTTCGTTGTTCCTTAATCCTACTCCCAATTCAATGACAATTGCCACTGTAGACATAGTTGCCATTATAGACATATAAAATATACTTTTGCAAACCACTATAACCGCATATTAGACCACTCAAATTTCACAATGGGACATGTTCAAAATTGTGAGATAACATATCTACTTTTGGCGTACTCAATTTCTCCACAACCATCAAGACCTACACAATCAAGTTCTAAATGTCACTACCTCCTACCGAAACGAAGAGGAGCATACACAACTTCAGCTATAACTAATGTTGTTTCAGTTTAGTAAAAGTACACAATGTAGCATCGTATATCTATCGTACAACATTGGAGACCTTCACGGCCAATGAAGCTTAAAGAGTTGCTCTATATTATCCTTGCCTCTTCAAATTGTTAGTAAAGCCCGGCAACGCCGGGCACCATAACTAGTTACACATAACAATTGGAATGTCAAACCATAACCAAGAGAAAGTATAACAAATCATTTAAGCACTTGAGATTCAAAACTATGTAATTAAGGAACCCGATAAATTATGTAAGTTAAATTAAGGAACTTTAATGCCATGTCTTCAAAAGACGACCACTCCAATTGAATCTCCTAAGACTATTATTAATATTCTAATGCATCCTTCTTTTTTTCACATGAATCCATTGATTTAGTAATGCTCCACTCAAGAAAGTGTTGATTCAAGGAAAAAAGGAATTTGAAAAGTTCAAAAAAATTCTTATCATGGACATCTTGACATTGGTGTCTTGACGTTGGTGTCCTCGATAACATCTAAACTCAAAACGTACCTTCAAATTCTTAAAGCAATCAGAACATACCTTTTAAGTGCCTAAAAATAGAACACCATTCGAGAAACATACCCGGTATGGGCAAGTTCCTAAAATTAGAGCAAAGTTGTTAGTAACTATCTATGCGGCATCGCAGCCAAGATCCACGACCTTCCTCTACATAATGAATTGAAGAGAGACTATTTCCTTCGCGTAGCAAGAACTTACAATTTTGATTAGTTCAAAAGAGCCACATAGCTAGCCTTTTGAGCAGCTAAATATGGACTTATTTTTCCAAAATAGATACCCTCTTTTACTCATTCTAACACATCACCGCTAACATGCATCTACAATTTAGATTTATGAAATTTCGTAAAGCATGTCTTTTCTTTCAGAGCAAATGACCAGTATAATTTAGATAACTTCCATGTACACTACAAAGAGAAATATATAAGACAGCTAGAGAGAAAAATAGAATGATACCATTGAAGCACATTACAGTATTGCTAAATGTTTTGTACATCTAGTTTTCTATGAAGACAAGCCTCTTCTAGCTTTATATTAGGACGACTAGCCTTCTCTGGCTTTATATTAGTGACGCACTATAGATCACAGACCAAATATACAATGCCCAAAAACAAGAATACCTCTCTGTCAGGAACTTTCATAGGTTACTGTCATTAAATGGCCTTCAAACTTAACAAGGCGAGCCACCACTAGCAAAACATCACATCCAGAAAATAAAGGATCCTGATCTTCCATGACATGAGACTGTACATTGTGTAATATGTAAATAACAGTCCAGCACATTTATTCCAACGCTTGAAAACTGGCATGGAAAATTCTTCGTGCTGTTACCTGTCAGCTATTGACAATCACTAAAGCTGTCTCCTCAGAAAGCCAGCCTGGTGCATATTTCCCCCAATACATCTTCATATCATAGTGTGACTCCCCTATAGTATTTGAATTAGAAGTTAACATATGGAACATTGCCTTGCCCACATATCATATGTTGGAACAGATTCCAACTTCTTTTGCCAATGTTGTTCCCGAAAGCAAGGATTAACTCCATTCCTTTAAAAAAGATAATCCAAGCATTGCATCTTCATAATCCTCGTTGCCATTTGATATAGCTAAAAGTGTTTTTGCCATGCATCAGAAAACTGACAACGCCGTGCATGGCAGCACCTCCTCCATTAAGCATAGAACTGACAAAAAGATAGCACCTTCAAGACTCCATATACAGATATGCAACGATCATCACTTTTGACACTATCAAATTGCTGCCAAGAAACAAGAGATGCCAGAACAGTATCTGGAACTTTAATTTGCCCATCCTGTGGCAGCCAAAGATGTAGGCCATTAACTGTGTAGCTTGAAAGCCTTACAATAACCAAAAAGTGAGCCAAGAAAAAACAACAGAGGAATGCCTTACCAGAATCACAGGCCTTATCCTGACCTCTGAACTGCAACCCAGACTTCTTTCTAAAGCAAAATCGTAAGCAAACATTATGGCAATCCAGAAATTTGTCTAACTTTAACACGAACATTTACCCTCACCTCACTTCCTCCAAATGGTGAGCCCCCATTGCCTCCAAATCGTGATCCCTCTCTTCGTAATGCTGCTGTGACATGACCACCGGACCTCGAACTGCGGCGAGAGTGGAGGCATACCAAGGCTCGTGGCTATCAAAATGAGAAGGCATCGCAGATTTATCCATATGGACAATGTAGCTTCTGCCGGCGTCATTAGCATGGACTGCAAGCAAAAAGAAGAGCAACGCCGCGAGTGACACAGCCATAGCCGAAGCCAAAGTCCTAAAGGGGGGGCTCTGTGCTTATATCCAGATGGAGATGCATGCGCTCTGCTACGTGGAGAATTGGATTTTATGTAACCCACTTGACCGAAATTTCACAAGCCTTACACCATTATTTACACAAGTTGCAAAGAATATTTACAACACGAACCAAGAATTCAACAAAGTAAATTGTCCAATAAAACTCTATTCAACAGCCCTATGCCATAACTATATACTTTCAATTTATGCCACTGCAACTTCTTTGTTTCCTGTACTCTCTGAAGAAATGTTGCTGACATGCTCTAGAGAACTATCTTCAATTTGTACCACCTTAACATCAGGGTTTCTTTGTGGCTAAATCCTCAGGAAGATTCGGATCTTGCTTGAACAACTTTCACATGAGAATCGCCTCATTTCCTTATGCTGTAACAGCGGGTTTCATATCGTTTAAGCTTTCGCACCTGCTTCCTCCATTTCGGGATGCAAAGTCCTTGGGATATTATCTCCACTTTTCTCATGTTCCTCAACTTGAGGGGTGCACTTTAGGGGTTGGGGATGTGGCCTCTTCACACTTGCCCTCTGGATTCTCAGTGAGCGTTGAGTAGGCGCATCTTTGCCTTCATCGGCGCAATTTCTCTCTCACCTTTTTCATTTCATCCTTAAGTATCTTTTCCTCTGTTGCATCTTTCTCCTTACTTAAGAGAGGTGCGACCAACTTTAGCATACTTCCCAACAAATTTACTCTTGAGTCATTTAGGACTTGAGTTCTTGTGTGCTCGGACCTTCAAATTACCCGGTTAAATCCTTCTCCTCGAGCGATTTTTTTTTGCCCAAAACACGACTAGCATCTCTTCGACCAAAAGGCATATGGGCCTCTGGTCCATAGAATCCTCTGCAACAATAACCATATTATGCTTTAGGAAGACCCTAGACAAGAATGTTTTACTAATGGTGACTAGGGAAAACAACATTTTCAACAAAAAGGCATGATTCCACCATAATCTAATCTAGAGCAGTGGAAGACCAAAAACTAATGAGACAATAATTAAAGGTCTCTACAAGCCTAGAATAACAATCACCTTATAACCATCTTCACAATGGTCTTTAAAGCTATACTAAAGCCTTAGGCAATGCGAGAAAAGAATAGATATAGGTACCACCATACACATTAGTTGCTTACACGGCATACATGAGGAGCACCAGAATATCTCTGTATGTGAAGATGTTTTCTTTTGACCGGGGAAAGAGGTACATCTTTAAGATAGAATGCTTCTCAAAAAAGCGGCACCATTCCTGGACACGCATTGCGGAACATTTATCAATTATTTTATCAAGTTGTCTCTTGGCTTAACAACCACCACGTTATCGGCACAAAAGATAAAATCGATACATGATTTAATTTTTCCATCAATTGAAATACACCCACTTTTATTCAAGGTGATATAAAATGACACACAAGAATATGCATCCATAGCAGGTTGCTATTTGTCTAAAAGCAAATCTTCTAACATCATGCGAATAAGGCTTCTTATTACGATTATATTCCCTTCTTAAGTAATGATTCTTGAATCTGGAGCTTCCTCAATTGCATCGTCAGTACTCAAGAAAGAGTCGAGGGAAGAAAGTGTCCTTTGAATTCTGCATGTTGAAAATATGTCTTTGCTTTCCCATTTTTAGTTCGCAATGAGTAAGCTCATTGACAAAAGAACTTTTTCGGACGGTTTGCCCATACTACTAGACTCTTATGCAAGCAAACATTTCACTTCATTACATTCAGTTTTTTTTTTTACTAGAGAAATTATTTATGCTTGATATGGTTTAGGATGGTGTCGAGAGAAGCATCTTCTTTCATGTAAATGTAAATTCATGAATAAGTGCAACTATTTGTCTTTGCTTGCTTAATCAATAGGGGCAAGTCCATAATAAGGATGAAAAACACGGTGATAATATGACATTTACATCTTGAACATCATTATATGATGGAAAGCATTCATACGTTCTATTTTAAGGTTCTGTCAAATTTTGAGATCTATTACCGGCGAGGTCTGTTGCGTGCGAGATGTGTAATGGTCGCAATCACCATGCCGGTCGTCGTCCTACCACGGCCCATAAGGCAATGAAAACACAAGGCGTATCTGAATCCACCTTTGACATGTGTTCCACCTAAACAATTTGTAGATACACATTATGATCCATAACAACAACAAAATAACAAGAATATTGATTGACACTTTCCAATACACTAATTCCTTCGGTCTACATTGCTTTTATGTTTTATCTCAAAACATAGCGGAGAAACAAATTACCAATAAGTCAAAATCGGTTTTTCCTCTCGGTGATGGGTAGGCGTTCATATTCAACTTTATAACCTTACATTTTGCCCAAACGTTTACACACCGCACCCGAACATGAGGGAGGTGTATAGAGCCATTTTAAACTAATCTGCTCTCATAGATAATGTAAAACCTATATTTACCATTCTAACGGGTGCACAAAAACTTCGCTAACATTCTCCATTGGTCAAGCATCGACCATCGGCTATACCTTCACACACCATTGACACCAATGTCTTTTAAAAAAGAGAGAAAAATTCAACACAAATGGCAACATACCTAGAAGCCTCCTTTAAAACATCACTCTTCAATCGAGCTTCCATGTCCTCCAACCTTATCCTATTTATTCCACTGTGGTCTTGTACCACATGGTTAATAAATATGTCCAAGCAAGTATAATGGAATGAGATTAAAATGCAATGAAGAATTTATCAAACCATGGTTTGCTAAGTAGATACACAATGCGTTGGATAACTAGATACACACATTGTAAAAAATAGTAGTATAATTCTTCACATGCTCATGCATAAGCCTTGTCCTCAATAGATCGCACCTCGACATAGAAATAGGTGCGCTATCTTGCCCAACAATACTCTCTTATTTTTTTGTGATAAAGTACTCAAGTACGGATTCTTGAAAATGGTGAAACAACCCTTAATTCATAATGCCATCATAGCGTCAACTTTGGTCACTTCGCCGGATATGCGGATGTCTATGCTTATCATGATAAAGCGCATAGAACCCACTCCATCAAACTAAACCGCATTTTGAAATCCTCAAACCTTCACGCTAAGCATATCATAATGTGGAATAGGCTGAGGCAAGTTGTTTTCAACGGCGATAATGTGGACACATTCAATCGGATGAAAATGGGCATACTTTCCTAATTTAATCAAAAGCAATCTCGCAAAAAATGGGCTAGGCAATAGCATACCCCACACACTCAACACTCAAAATGCTTCATGACCGCGAGGGAGACCTCTCCGGTTGGCGGTTTTGAGTGGCTGCCCACTAACACAAGTGACCGAGCATTTGACAGCCAATAATGGGTTTTTAGCAGTCATCGGCATATTCTAGGCATATACTGGCATATACCTAGAATATGCCACAAACCCCACATAAACAAGGGTTTGCCCCCTTAGGGGCAACCCAAAAAGACCACTCAATAATTCAATAAGATTTGACAAAGAAGAAGAGACCTCAATGACATGCACCTATGTAATTAAATTGAAAAAAACCCACTTCCTACTTTTTGGGTTGCCCCTAGGGGGCAAACCCTCGGTTATGTGGGTTTATCACATACCCTAGAGACGTTCTAACTGGGTAACTTTGTACCATATTCCGTCTATTGCAAGCTAGCCCAGTTTCATAATCGAGGAGGTGACAGAATGGAGAGTCTTGGATAAGTCCAGAGCAAGACATTTGTCAGGCTGGAGGGAAGGGATTCTAAAGATGACAATTGTTCATCCAAATTTAAGGGCTCATGCTTGGAAGGGAAATTCTCCTGCTGGAACTTTGAGTGCTGGCACCCATAACAACAACTTGCAGGAACCAATGCATGATTTGATATTCATTCTTGAGGAAGGAAACCACGTAAGTGATGCCAAATTTTTTGTGGTAGAGCATTACAAATCTATTTTCCTGCAAATTAAGAATGTTCAAATGAGGGTCTGGTTCTTCATGGAATGGGGTAGATCCAATGCGTATGCTACTGAGAGCAAAACAGTATTCTATCAGAATGTTCAAAGGGATGAGCAGGCTCATAGCTCTAATGTTAATGTTGAGCATCTTATGAAAGTCTTAAGGGTCAAACCAGGTGATAGTCCTGTGGGGTTCAGTGATTGCAAGTTTGGTCTCAGTGATAGCATTCTAATATTATGGGATGAGGAGATTTGCACTGTGACAGTCACAACATTGTATCACGGAGGCACTAGAGCAGAGGACCCAAGACTTGGTGGCACCCATTCCTTCCTAGAGAAAGATCTTACACTTATTGGTCAGTGGAGCACAGCATGATGCAACGACAATGGTTCAGTTAACTCGGGTTGGAATGCTAATTGTGAGATGTAAAGCTGCGAAAGGACTTGTAATGCTGCTACGCATTTCCACGATGCCAGTAAATGCTCAATATTGGATCAAGCCCTTCAGTTTGCAGAACATAATCTGCAACAAGGTAAGGGTTTTTCCATATAGAAAGATCTTGCTCATTGCTTGGTCCAGGAATGTTTAAGATATGGAGGTTTGGCAATTGGTAGGCAAGTGCAGTCATTATTAGCTAACTCTAACCTAGACTCTATTGCCTTCTTGGTTGAGCCCCTGATTCGTCTATTTGCCATGGAAATTTAATTGATGCAAATCGAGCATTCGGTAAGGTTGTAAAACCTAATCAGTACACCTGGAATATGGTTATTGATGGACATGCAAAATTTGGTGAGATGGATATTACTCTTCAATTTCATAATTCAATGTCCCTTGAAGGCACAAAACTAGATGTATTCACATTGCCTAGCATATTAAAGGCATGTGGGAACATGGGTTCTGTAGAGCAGGCCATGCGCGTTCATGAACATGTGCTCCACAATGGGTTTCAGTCTGACGTAGTAGTATCGAACGCCATGGTTCACATGTATGCCAAATGTGGGAACTTGGAGGTGGCCTCTGGCATTTTCGATCGGACACCTAGCCGAAACATGAGGACATGGGGAGCAATGATTGCAGGTTATTTTCAGCATGGCAAGGTTTGTGTTGCCCTCAATTGTTTTGAGAGAATGAAGCAGGATGGCATAAAGCCTAGCAATGCTACATTCTTCAACGTCTTGAAAGCATGTGGCATCTTGGGTTCCTTAGAACAGGGTAGGCACATACATGAGCTGAGTATTCAGAATGGGATCCTACCTGACAAGATTGCGGGGAATGTTCTTGTTGATATGTATGCTAAATGTGGATGCTTGGAGAAAGCACATAAAGCTTTTCAAAATTTGTATCGAGATGTTGTCACATGGAATGCAATGATTGCAGGATATGGACAGAATGGCCAAGTATGCTTTGCTTTCCGAATGATTCGAGGCAACGCAGACAAGGTGGGATACCTCGGCAAAGTGACATTTTTGAGCATTTTAAGAATATGCAGCACACAAGATGCATACAATGAGCAGATGGATCCATGTGCAAATAATTGAGGCAAGGTTGCAATTCGATCTAAGTAGTTGCCGGTGACCTTATTGGTATGTATGCAAAAAGGTGAAAACTTGGATGGGGCCAACAGAGTTTTGACGGACTTGCCACAAAAAGATGTGGTTGTGTGGAATGTTCTTATTGCGAGGATATACGACATGGCAAAAAAGCTACCTAGGGCTAAAATGCTTTGAAAATATGCACGCATCATGGCGTGTTGTTAGATAAGTTTACATATTCCAAGCATCTTGAAGGCTTGTGGCGGTGTAGGAGCTTTGGAGCGACAAGCACAAGTCCACGAACAAATTGTTGAGGCTTAATGCCAATCGCATGTCATTGTACAAAATGCACTTGTTGATATGTATGTGAATTGTGGAAGCTTGAATGAAGCATGTAAGGCTTTGACATAGTAAAAATCGAGTGCAGTGACATGGAATACAATGATTGCGGGATGATATGCAGGTATGGCTGCAGGCTTGGATGCACAGTGTTTCCAGGAAATGCAAGCTAATGCCATTAGCCCAAATGAAATGACATTTAGTGCTATTCTTACTGCATTCGTTTGTACTGCAGCCCTGGTTGAAGAGGGCATTATTCTCAACTGTTTATATCTGACTTCTTGAGCATGGGTTTTGTCACCCGAACCAAGTTTTGTGATTGAAAAAACCTTTGGTTAATTTTCCGGGATTTTTCTTTTTGCTTTATCGTAAGCTACTCCACTATTTCATCTTTGCTTTGTGACAGAGAGAATGTACTCCTTATGTTAGATGGATACCTAAAGTTAGTGGATTTGGAAGTGCAAAAGCAACAATGCCTGCGTCTTTCTGATTTGAATTTTAGAAGGTAATACTTGCTTTATTCTTAACCAGTTTGGGAGGAATACATGCTCCTGTGGTAAGTTAAGGAGTTACAATGTCAAATTCTGGAGACTTTGGGCTTAGTCGAGGAGGTTAGCATACATTCAGCGGTTAAACCATGTGGTCAACATATCCTAGGGTTACATGCTTCCATCCTCCATGTAAGAAATGATCGATAACAATAGTCAGTGCACCGGGCCCACGGTGGGGCTTTTTGTAGTTTGGCATGGAAAGTTTGCCAAAGTTACCGGTTTATATTCTAGGAGCCATGAATAGAGCTGCTCATCTTTTTAATTATTTACATTGCCTTTGAGCCAAAAGGTGATGTTGTATATTTTGAATATTCGTTTTCTCTACGTACCAATATGGACTTGTTTACCATTTGCATGTTGCAAATGGCCATAAGTTTAACTATAAGCATGAAACACATTTTTGTATTGCCATGGATTTTTATCAATTAGTTGAGCTTTGAATCATCATTGTCTTTGTTATGGTCTCTCTTGGCTCGTTGTTGGGGTTGTGCTCATTGTGTTGAAGGTTTTTTTTTTTGTCACTGCTATTATTTGTTTTTGTATCTTTTGTAATTTTACGAGATTGGGCTTGTCTTTGCATATGTAGATTGTCTCAATGGGAGAAAAGGTTCGATGGTGACCTTTGGCGATGTTGATTATTAAAGGTCAGTGGGTTTGTTGGATTTGTTTCAATCATAATTATTCTTTTTTTATGGTGATCGATTTAACTCGGTGGCGTTTTGTCAGGCATTCTTGCATTCATGCCAAGAGGCTAGATATTATTGCGGTAATTATAGAGTCATGTCATTTGATTAAGTATACGATGCGATCTAAATGAAATTACAATCAACGAGGTTAGCCTTGCAAAGAAGACTATTACTTATGCGTTTCAACACTTTGGACAATGTAAAATCTCTTGCTCGAGCATATGAATTTGTCATGGCCTTAGTCCTTTTTACCCGGTTGCCATCCTTGCTTGGTTTCCCTTTGTTTTGAGTTTCAAACACGCTTACTATTTAATCAAGCATTTAGTAGAGGATTGCAAATATCCAGGATTCTTGCTAGAAGAAAGAAAAAGATGTAAAAGGACCACAGCGGCTATGTTCTAGAAGTATTGTCTTGTACCATATCAACCTTTTTTCTAGCGCCAGAGTTCAAAGGAAGGTAACATTGATTGTCAAAAGGAAACCCTTGAATGGTGTTGTCTTTTGAGGAAATTATATTGAAAAGAAGATTACAAGCATACCAAAAATAGGAATGCCTTCTGAGAAGGCATGGAGGTGTGTTGATTGATGAACAAGAAAGATGTTATTCATGTCACATTTGCCATATTATCATGTGCCTCTCTATAAAATGTATAAAATTCTTTTGAGACCAATCTTTCGATTATTTTCTAGTCAGTTTATGAAAAACTTTGCTACCTCATTTTACGCTATTCTAGGCTGCAAAGCATGCGCGGCTTAGGTTACATATCAAAAATGCCCATGTCCATTTTCTTATAAGTAGAGCTTCTGTGCATCTCTGTTGTCTTAAACTAATTATCTGCTTGTATTTAAATTGGATTTCCACCTCACGTGTTACTTGTTGATTGTATGATGCATTTCTATGCCAACTCTAGTCTGGCTATTGCAAGGACATGTGCAGGACGTGCAACATATTTAACAGTGTGCAGCATCATAGTAATAATGAAGCTTTAGCGATTTTTGCATAAATGCAAAGAAACCAAGTACTTATCAAAGTTTTAAAAGCATGCAATAGAAGTTGATTTATGCAAAAATCATACATCTGGATGATGCAGCTTGGTCCATCTAGGAGGACTTTCAACAGAGACAAATAAGAATAAGGTGGTCATGAAATATGTATTTAGAAATCTACAATTCTCTCTTTGTTTGATATGTGTTTTGTTTTGGCATTGCCTTCCAGGACAAGCCAATCTTCAATCTTGCTTTGTCTCATCTTATCTTTTGTAAAGTATATATTCTAGCAATCGTTTGTATCCTTGCAACCATTAACATTTGAGATGAAAGTGTTGATGATTACATTACTTAATCATTGAGTTGGTCTCTTTGGCCACTAGCATTTAAAGTTCTAGAAGATTCATGTACTAGCTGTTGAGTTCTCCTTTTTTGGGTTGCCCTAAATTGGCAAACCCTATTTCAGTCATACAATAGGAGATGTTCCTAAGCTCTTCAAAATAGAAATAATTTTGCTAAAAACATTTTTTGAATTACAACAATTCTATAAAGCTTTTCTTACCATGGGGTCTTAAACTAAATAGCATGTTTCCCAACCATTCGTTAGAGAATGGACCAAGATAGGCAATTTTGTGTAACTGGGCGCTGGCTCTTCCATATCGTTTTAAATTGCCTATTTTGTCAAATAATTTATAATGTATAGGCGTTCAAAATAGCGGTCTCAATGTGCTATAATGGATTTAGTTGCTTACTCCACGTTGCTTGTTCCATTGCTACCAAACTAATCTATATACCTAAGGAACTAGCAATCAACTCTCGAGAAAAAGAAAGATTAAAAATACCAATTTTACAAATGCAACTAGTTTGCTAAATACATTCCGGGGGAGTCTTTGCCCAAACTCTCACCGGTAGAACTAGCACAATTTTGAATTGATATAACTTAATCACCTCCCCCGGTTTGCATCGACCTATTTCTAGATGTTGTGTTGCCTAAAGGACAATTGTATGTGTTTGCTACATAAAAAACGTTTAAACATTTCGAACACTCAACTACTGGAGTTACATAGACAATTCCATCCGAGGGGCTCGTGGATGAAGATCTGGGGTCTTTAAACCGATTATAAGCGTATGGTAGGGATCTAGTTCAATTCAAAAAATTGAGATGGCAAATATCGTGTGGTTTGAAGTAGAAATTTTGATTTAAATATAGATTGTGAAGATATAACTTCGGTTTGATTTAAGCCACTTTACCCTCAGGGCATCGGAGGGCAACCCTCTGATACCTACTGACACCTTTGTTATTTTAGCGAACTAAGTTTAGCATTTTTTGTTTTATAATTTGTGTACCATTGGAGTTTAGCGGACTAAGTTTTGCATTATTTGTTATATAATATCCGACAATTGAAGTTAGTATTATTAGTATTATACTGATTTAGCAAGACTAAAGTTGTTATAATTTGTGTTCCATTGGAGAAAGGGTATTGCAAAAATTGAGAAGGAAATAGACTTTCACTTCAGTAAATAGGCTTCAAGTAAACATAAAACGACATGATATTATAGCATGGTTATTACAACATAAATCCATGTCCGACAATCTAGTGTTCATATATATTGAATGACCTTCTATCCGAATGTCTATCACATCCCGAGATCGTCGGGGTTATCTTCTTCATTTCGGGAAAAAATGCTAAAGCATCTAGTGTTCATGTATATTGAATGACCTTCTATCAGAATGTCGGGCCATGTATATTGAATGACCGGTTGTTTTTCGCCGGCGCTCTGCCTTTTGGTGCCCGACGCAAAAACGTCTCGAGCTCATAACTTGAGCTAGAGACATCGAATCGGTGATTTGGGGCTCGTTGGAAAGCTTATGCGGATCTTTCCAGCGACATATGATTCAGACCATTTGCATCATTATACATTTCAGCTTTTTGGACTTTTTGATTTCGGGACTGATTACTTATTAGATCGACCCCATTCTCGCCCTCTCGAAGTAATGGCTCCTTCAATTCCTTTGCGCAAGAACCAGGGATTTTTCTATGGTGGGTATTAATCCTTTTGATCAGCCAAATCCATGGGGCGCCGTCACCCCTTGAAGTCTCGGATCCACTAATAAAGATACTTGGTTACAAAGGTGATGTGACTCGATCTCTCAATAAAGATGCTCATTTTAAACAAATGCACATTAAATAGGCATTGCATCTTTACTCTCAACGATAAGCGTTGTCCATAAATTCCAATGGTGTTGGTGGGCAATGGCTGGAGGGCGTAACCTCCAACATGCGTTGGAGGTTCAACACATGATGATGAAGAAGCATTGCATCCGATTACGAGGCGTTGGCGGTGCAAGCGGCCCGGACGAACCTCCAACATTGCTGGAGGTTCACCACATGGTCTTTGGGGGAGATGATTGACCGCTACAAGTGTTGGAAGTGCATATCGCTCGGCCACACCTCCAACATGAGTTGGAGGTTCAACTTGTGATGATGAAAAGGGGGCGGATTCTTGAGGCATTGACCCGGATGATTCCTCAAAAGGTCCACCGTCGGTCGTCTTCCTCTCTATGTCAATTTGCTTCAAAAGACCTAGAGAACAAGCTTGACATTTTGACTACTTTTGCACATCGGCAACAAGAGATGACACAATTTCAATGTGCATTGAGGTGAATTGGCAAAGTGTCATACTGTTCGACCTGGCAGCTGGCAAAATTCATCTTGAACATACAAAGCTTTTTTGGAAGCGGTGGAGCAAGTTGGAGTTCTTGCACTTGTCATATGACGTGGAGCACCTAATGGTTATTGGCAAAACGAAGACAAGATTTA